>JAXCMG010000024.1:7387940-7513877 GCA_034642415.1 Podarcis siculus | reverse complement strand
ATCCTATTGTTCTAGGCCAATCAGACTGCTGCAGTTTGGATCCTATTCAACTCAGTACATAACACAAAACAATAATCATAAAGCAAGAGGGGTTACATCTAAAACATAAAACTCCAGTGACCTAAGGCTCAAAATCCTGGACAAATAAAAACTCCTCTTATGTGTGTCAATTGTGAGACCATAGCAGGCGTTATTTGGGGAAAAGCTGTACAGATAAGGGGTCACTGTCAGAAATACCACAGTTTTAATCTCAATTTAGGTGGTTGGTAGTGAAGAACCTTATTACCACATCTCAGTTCCAGAAATTACATACATGTGAGAAAACGCACCACCCTCCATGTGTGGGTCTATCCCAGACCCAGGACACTAAAAATCTAAACCAGCATCTTTTAAGACTGGTACTATATGCTGTGTAAAGTATTGCTATAGATTTATAGGGGGTAGAATATAATTAAGGTCTGGGAATGTCAAAACTTTCCTTAGAGGAAATAGCCAGAGCCAAGTGTATATTAGGGCTAGTAAGGGGTTTGGTGGACCTGCTGATAAGCCTCTGTTATCAGCACAAGTAAAAGCTTGTTAAATAGGCACACTTCCTGGGTTGTGTCTTGGACATTGTAAGCTAAAAGGTAAAGGGACTCCTGACCATTTAGGTCCAGTTGCGGATGACTCTGGGGTTGCGGCGCTCATCTCACTTTTATTGGCCGAGGGAGCCGGCGTACAGCTTCCGGGTCATGTGGCCAGCATGACTAAGCTGCTTCTGGCGAACCAGAGCAGTGCATAGAAATGCTGTTTACCTTCCCGCCAGAGCGGTACATATTTATCTACTTGCACTTTGACATGCTTTCGAACTGCTAGGTTGGCAGGAGCAGGGACCAAGCAACAGGAGCTCACCCCGTCGCGGGGAATTGAACCGCCGACCTTCTGATCGGCAAGCCCTAGGCTCTGTGGTTTAACCCACAGTGCCACCCGTGTCCCAAATCAGCAACTGTTGATGAATTGAGGCAAACGTCTTTGTGAGGTGACCATGGGGGGTCGGGGTGTTAACCATTAGGAATTCAAAGTGTCAAAGGAAATAGGTGTGTAAATAAAGGGAGTGGAAGTGATGTGACAAGGAAGCAGAGAGGAACAGCTGAGCTGGGATGGGCCTGGCAGAGCAAGTGAGGCTACCAAGAAAGGATGCTGATGCTGAAACTAAGGAATAAGTGGGCATGTGTTGGGGTGCTGCTGTTGTGAGCTGCTTGAAAGCTTCAGTTCATATATATGTGAAGTGGGAAGCAGTGTCCAGACATGTTGTTGGTGTTTAGTCGTTTAGTCGTGTCTGACTCTTCGTGACCCCATGGATCAGAGCACGCCAGCACTCCTGTCTTCCACTGCCTCCCGCAGTTTGGTCAAACTCATGCTGGTAGCTTCGAGAACACTATCCAACCATCTCGTCCTCTGTCGTTCCCTTCTCCTTGTGCCCTCCATCTTTCCCAACATCAGGGTCTCTTCCAGGGAGTCTTCTTTTCTCATGAGGTGGCCAAAGTACTGGAGCCTCAGCTTCAGGATCTGTCCTTCCACTGAGCACTCAGGGCTGATTTCCTTAAGAATGGAGAGGTTTGATCTTCTTGCAGTCCATGGGACTCTCAAGAGTCTCCTCCAGCACCATAATTCAAAAGCATCAATTCTTCAGCAATCAGCCTTCTTTATGATCCAGCTCTCACTTCCATACATCACTACTGGGAAAACCATACTACTTTAACTATACTAGCTCCACAACTTAGGGCAAAACTAAAAAAAAGCTCAACAATGTTTACATCCAGATTTTCATTTGTTGCAATATGGCAACCCTATCATAAAGACACTATAGCTACCCTTGTGCCTAATTTCCCAAAGGAAACACAAACACGGATTAAAAGCAAGTGCCCTGGATTCTCCTCCACTGCTCAGCAGAGATTGGGGTGGCCTGAGACAGTATAATGCAGCAGTGAATCGAAAAGTTACCAGCTCATAGAAAACCCATGGAGTTTTCTTCCTCTGGCATACCAGAAGACAGCCATGGTATTCTCCTGCACCCAAACAAACCAAGAGTCTTGTAACTGTTTGGATGCATCCAGTGAGACGGGGGCAATTGGCAGGCCCCCAGATGGCTTCAGCCCGCCGGGTGGCAGCCAGGTGAACTCCAGTTCTCAGAACAGCATCAAAAGTGTGACTCAAGCCTTAGAAGCCTTTAGAGACTGAGCACGCAAGCCAACAGAGATAAGAAAGCTTTGCAACAGAAGGGCAGACAGAGGCATATGTAAGCATATTTACAAGCATTTTATTCAGCATCAGGACAAAGGAAAAACATGTCTGCTTTCCTTCATGTCCAAGCAAACAGCATAAGCAAAAGCTATATACAACGGAAGTTCCCAGCAGGATGTGCTGGAAGTAAGCAGACATATGACATACAACAACTCCACATGCCTGTTCTAAAAGTGGAACGGAACTATATCTTAACAGTAGCAATTGCTATTTTTCTAAAAAAAATAGGTGCCGGAACACATCATGAACACACCCCTTGTTGTCTTAGAATGGCAATGGTGCCCACCTGAGAGGTGCTGGAACTGAGTTCCAGCGAGTTCCAGCTGAAAGAAAAACCCAGTTGTAACTCCTAAAATACTAACCAGTTTATTATGACATGGGTTTTAATGGAATGGAGTCCACTTCTTCACATCTGTACCACTTTCAGTTTTGCTCCATTTGAGTCCTGAATGTACAAAAGGATGACTGTAAGCAGTTCTCATCTCGTACTCTAAGCCAGGGGTCAGTAATCTTTTTCAGCAAGGGACCGGTCCACTGTCCCTCAGACCTTGTGGGGGCTGGACTATATTGGGGGGGGGTGAACAAATTCCTATGCCCCACAAATAACCCAGAGATGCATTTTAAATAAAAGGACACATTCTACTCATATAAAAACATGCCGATTCCCAGACTGTCTGCGAGCTGGATTTAGAAGGCGATTGGGCCGGATCCAGCCCCTGGGCCTTAGTATGCCTACCCATGCTCAGATATCATATGAAATTCTGTATGTTTAAACACCTCGCACGGTGCCCACCAAATACACCTTGCTGTCAAGCAGGAGGGGCAAATCATTTTTGGTTCAAGGACCACTTTCATCCTTCGCCAATCCTCCATCTACATAGTACCCCACATTCTTGGATGAACATACACACAGGACACAAAACAAGGAGGGGCCAAATTGCGACTTCATCAGGGTATTGGATTGGTTGGAGGGCTTTAAATCTCTCTGCCCACTCCAATGTTATGTCTACATTATTATTTTTCTCCTTTTGCCACTGTTGCCAAAACTGGTGAGGGTTCAGAAAAAATTATGGGTGGGGTGAACTTGCTCTGAGTCTCGGGTCAGCAACCCTTGTTGTAATTATTCCATGCCTGTTTCTGCATGATCAATAGTATCAATGTGAATAAACAGCATCTAATCAGACAACTCTTGTAGGCTGAGGTCCCTTCAGCCCCCCCCTAAAATATTTGAGGGGGCCGGGGGCCCTCAAAGTTTATGTACATTGCCATTCAAATGGCATGTGTGCACCACATCTTGTGATCAATTACACAGTGTGGGCCTTACCTGCCCCCCAATATTTTATTCAACTTGGCACCCCAGAACAACATCAATGTTTGCACTGCACAATGCTCAGAAATAAGATTGCAGGCTTAGCTTGCCATTCCTTTATTTTCTAAATTTAAGTCTGAAAAGTTAAATTAAAGTGAAAAAGCTTGTTTCTTAAGACACTTCTGACTATTAAAACTTAAAAGCTGTGAGATGAAGGAATGTGGGCAAAGCTATGATGTGACCCCAGCTATGTTGGACTGCAATGCAAGACGACTTGCAGACTAAAAGTGCACAAGCACTCTGTAGCTCATTTTTAAAAATGCATGTTGCAAAATAATTCTAGATTAGTTTTAATTTGCTTAACGCTACTACCGCCTGCTGGCGAATTTGAATAATTTACAGCATTAGCCAGTTCTGATATAAAAACAAAGAATATTTATTGGGGAAATGTTCCATTGCACTATACACATTTGTTTGTTGAATTGTCCAGTCCATGACCCTGGGATTGCAACTGAACACTAACAGTGTGTAAGATGTACAATAGCTTTTCAAGGTGAAGAAATGGTCAAGAGTGTTGACAGCAAGGAGACTCTCTGCAAATATTCCCCTCTACTGCGGCTATGATTTTCTTCATTTGTTTTTAATGCATTGCTGTAAACCAGACCATTCTTTCTACCTTACAAAATGTTCAGGCTAGAGGAAGGATGTATGTCATGGTACGCTAAGCTGGTACTCATTTTTTGATTGTCTGTGCTTTATTCAGAATAGGAAGAGAGAGTTATGCAGTGAAAAATTTATAAATAAAAACCACCCAGTCAATTTCGTACAGATTTTGTGAGGCTGAATTTTACATGTTGATATAACAGCCTGGAAAGCTACTAGCATATTTTCTATAGATTTGACATAAATTGAAGGGGGGGAGCTTTTCCCCAAGAGGTCTCGATGGCATCTGTAAAAGAACCTGCAAAATCCTTTATTAAAAGAGGGGGTGGGGTGGGGAGGAACCTCCTCCTCTAATAACTATAAAACACACTTTAATAGTAATATACAATGTGCAAGAGTTTAATCATTCTTTCAAAAATTTGCATAGCACTTAGCCCCATGATTTCTAAGTGACAGTGAAGTTACAATGAGATAGAAAAGATAAGCCAGCTTTTTTAAAAAATAATAATAATTGTTGTTGTTGTTTTTCAAAATGTGATACAATTACCGGTACCTAAAGGCAAAACTAAATACAGTGGTGCCTCGCAAGACGAAATTAATTCGTTCTGCGAGTTTTTTCGTCTTGCGATTTTTTCGTCTTGCGAAGCACGGTTTCCCAAAAACCTCAAAAAAGGCTAGCACACCGCGTGCTATGAGTTGCTCTTGCAAGACGTTTTCGTCTTGCGCAGCAAGCCCATAGGGAAATTCGTCTTGCGAAGCAACTCAAAAAACAAAAAACTCTTTCGTCTTGCGCGTTTTTCGTCTTGCGAGGCATTCATCTTGCAAGCTACCACTGTATATAACAAACCATTAAGACTAAAACACTGATTCACAGAGTAGAACAATACACTGATCAGGTAAGACACACAATTTCTTCCCCCACCCTTATGACATATATAATATATCAGTACCTATGGGGTATTACTGATGAGAATGAGTAAGAGGATATATTATTAATTAATTAATATTCATTAAATTTATTGTATTTAATTATGCATGTAGGCTAACAGCAAAGGCAAAAACAAGTAGTGCCTGCTTTTAAAACTGTGGGCCTAGCTCAGAGAGCCCCAGTAGCAGACTATTAAATCCCATCCTTAGGTAGACTAATGAAGCATAGAAATAGGCCATTAAACCTTATTTGATTCTGCTCAGCAGCTGACCCCCATTTTGACCTCTTTTCAGTGAAACAGATCACACAGCAAGTTTAAAATGAATTACTTACGGTTTCTAGGTCTCAGAGATGCATCTTTCCTTATGCAAAGGCAATACAATATTCTGAGTAATACAGTAAAGCAGCCTCAGACACGTGTCTTAGAGGCACGTCTGCCTCTGCTGCTTAGTGTGTGAAGAGGCAAGTGGGGGAACAGGAAATAGGCTTTACTTCCTCCCTCTCAGGAGAAGAGGGGGCGTGACCTCAGTGAGCCTCTTCCAGCAATTAGAACTCTGTGGTCCTTAACCCCTTCATGCACTAACTAGCCCCAATGTGTGGTGCTGTGTAGGGACAGTAGCAGCAAATGAAAAACAGTGAGAGTTGGTGAAAAAAATTTCCTGGTCTGCAATTCTCCTGGCTGCTACTCCTCTCCTGCCACTGCTGGATGGATGGAGATAGATCAGTTAAAAGGCATAGATAACTACAGTGGGACCTCTGGATGCGAACGGGATCCGTTCCGGAGCCCCGTTCTCATCCAGATGCGAATGCAACCTGCGTCCACACACGCACGGGTTGCGATTCGCCACTTCTATGCATGCGCGTGACGTCATTTTGACCGTCTGTGCGAGCGGCAAAAGCCGGAAGTAATGCGCGGGTCGCCACAGCGCACAACCCGAAAATACTTATCCCGAAGCTACTTCAACCTGAGGTCTGACTGCCTTAACAAAATAAAAAAAATCCTTTCAGTAGCACCATAGAGACCAACTAAGTTTGTTACTGGTATGAGCTTTCGTGTGCATGCACACTTCTTCAGATGCACACAAAAGCTCATACCAATAAAAAACTTAGTTGGTCTCTAAGGGGCTACTGGAAGGATTTTTTTTATTTTGTTTTGACTACGGCAGACCAACACAGGTACCTACCTATAACTATCTCTGCCTTTTAGCTGCATAAAAACAAAAACTGAAAACATCCTGATTTGCAAAATAATGCAAGTATACCCCTAGTCATTGTGTTTCTTTGTGAATGCCCCCCGTGATGGGAAACCATTTAGCTTAGCAATTTTCTTTACAGCATCAGGAAGTTATCTGAATCATGTATGAAGCATCCCTAAGGTGTCTCATTGCCCTGTCCTATCCTGCCCTGCTGGCTTGGTGCATGGGAAGCTCTGGGCATTTCATCACAAACCATCCTCTCCGGCTGCAATGTTTAATGCCACACCTTCCCCGAGGCTCTGATTATTACATAACAAATGGACCTTTTGTTCCCAGGGCTCGATCATGTGCAATCTCTGCAGTGCAAAATATTGATTAGCCAGGTCTATTAACAGCAGAGAGCTTCTAAAAGCTTGTATGTGGAAACTGGAATGACTCTAGTCCAGTTTAATGACACGCATTAGTTAGGCCAGAGCTCAGGTCCTAGAAGCTTTTTAAGTGAGATTTTTTTGCAAGCTCCTGTTTCTCCAGAGGAGTCATTCATATGGGTAAAAATATTTCTTAATGGAAGGAAGGAAGGAAGGAAGGAAGGAAGGAAGGAAGGAAGGAAGGAAGGAAGGAAGGAGCACAGTTTGTTTACAGAGCTTTCAATACAATTCAGAGTGAAAATCTTATGTGCTTAGTTTCCCCCCAAAAAATCTACCCTGGAACCAGTTAAACCTCCCCATGGTGGTGCAGAGGGTTAAGATCACAAGGAAGAAAAAATCCATCAACCAGGTGACATGGGAAATGTAGGCTACAGTCATGTGTACACCGATTGGAGAATAAGCCTAAATAGGATTTCCAAATAAACTTCCATAGATAGCTAATTTAACTGCACTTGACTATGGTGGTACCTACTGTTATGTAGTTTTAAATAACTTTTTTTAAAAAAATTGTTATTATTATTTATTAAATTTGTATACTGCCCTTCATCTGGAGACCACAGAGTGGCTCACAACATAAAAATGCAAAATGTGAACACAAAATACATAACAAGAACAGGAATAAGAACAAACCAATAACCCCCCTCCCATGAACACATTTTAACAGACATAGAATGCTAATCAGCCAAAGTCTAGGTTAAAGTAAAGGTAAAAAAAGGTAAAGGGCCCCTGGACAGTTAAATCCAGTCAAAGGCGACTATGGGGTTCTGGCGCTCAACTCACTTTCAGGCCAAGGGAGCTGGTGTTTGTCCACAGACAGCTTTCCGGGTCATGTGGCCAGAATGACTAAACCACTTTTGGCACAACTGAACACTGTGACAGAAACCAGAGTGCACGGAAACACTGTTTATCTTCCCACTGCAGCGGTACCTATTTATCTACTTGCACTGGCATGCTTTCGAACTGCTAGGTTGGCAGCAGCTGGGACAGAGCCATGGGAGCTCACCCTGTTGTGGGGATTCAAACTGCCGACCTTCCGATTGGCAAGCCCAAGAGGCTCAGCGATGGAGGTGGTGCTGTGGCCTGGTTAAAGATAAACGTGGTTACCTCATGCCTAAATATATTCGATGAAGGCAGCAGGCAAGTCTCCCTGGGGAGAGCATTCCACAAACCGGGAGCCACCACAGAAGTCCCATTCTCGTGTTGCCACCTTCTGGACCTCTTATGGAGGAGGCACATGAAGAAGAGCCTTAGATGATGATTGCATGGTCCGGGTCAGTTCATATGGAGAGATGTGGTCCTTGAGATATTGTGGTCCTAAGCCCCTTCAGGATTTATAGGTCAAAAGCAGCACTTTGAATTGGGCCCAGAAACTAATTGGCAGCCAGTGCTGTTGGGCCAGGATTGGTGTAATATGCTCAAACTGTCTTGCCCCAGTGAGAAACCCCTAAATGCTTAGGGCAGATCAGTGTTTAGGCCAGAGGAAGACAACGTGGTGCTCTTCAGATGGACTATGGGGGCTCACCCCAAGTATATGGAAATCCCTTTCTGCAATTCTGTGTCAAGCACGATTTCTTTACAGCTTCCATCTCTTGCTAAATTTGTGCCTCTTTCCTATGGCCTTTAGAAACGGAATAATTTATTCTGGTGTCCTCCTTTTGGTATTTTACCTACACAAGAAGCAGAGCATTAGACAAATCAATTCCTCACATTCTTTATTGATAAGTGGAACATTTATAATGGAGCATCACTGGCAACAAACATTGTCAGTACCATCTGCTCAACAGAGGGCACTCTAAGCCTGCTTAAATATGGGGTGCATATGGCTTTATTTTAATTTACAGTAGGGGATCTGTCATTTTCAGTTTCTCTCACTCCTCCTTTTCCCCATCTTCAGTTATCCACATTTCCATATCAGTTTGTGATTTTTTTTTAAGATCTCCTGAAAATTCACCAGCATTTTAGTGCGAATTTATCCTAAAATGCACATTTTTGTATGCAATTTTGCCTAATATACACATATTTGCAAAGCATTTTACCCATATTATGTTATTGCTTACTAATATCCATATTTTATGCACACTTTACCATAGTATATTCATGCTGATACACATTATTTGGCTGGAGAAGTGCATTGCAAAATTCTGCTAAGTGCAAATTTCAAAGGAAGGCAGTGTTTCTTTTGCATATTGTCTTGGAAGTGTGAACTAGGTAGGTTTGCCTTTAAACATAAACTGAGTCAAATTATGCCACTTTGTACTTAATCTGTGATTAAATATCTCCCATAAAGATTTCTAGTTCTGTAAACTCAAGTGTAGGGAACCTCAGGTCCAGGGTCCCGTTTCAGCCAGCTAAGCATTTCTGCTTGAATTTCAGGACTCTCCATAAGCCACACACTTCCCTAGGTCACATCATTCAGTCACCATACCCTGCCCTTCAAGCACCTTCTGCCTGCCTAGAATGAGTCCTTAAACAACAATAACGCCTTGCTTGCCTAGATGGGAGAGATTAGTGCATGGTTAGAGCCCTCCGGTTTCTGCATGGCTGAGATGTAGCCTATGTTCAAAGGTAAGAATGACATCCCTGGCTCCACCCAGTTTTGCATCTGGCTCCACCCACCCCTGGAATGGGAGCCCTCTGGCTGAAACAGGTTTCCCAACCCATCTTAAAGGTAAATGTACCCCTGACCATTAGGTCCAGTCACGGACGACTCTGGGGTTGCGCGCTCATGTCGCTCTATAGGCCAAGGGAGCTGGCTTTTGTCCGCAAGCAGCTTCTGGGTCATGTGGCCAGCATGACTAAGCCGCTTCTGGTGAACCAGAGCAGCGCACGGAAACGCCGTTTACCTTCCCACCTGAGCGGTACCTATTCATCTACTTGCACTTGACATGCTTTCGAACTGCTAGGTGGGCAGGAGCAGGGACTGAACAATGGGAGCTCAACCCGTCGCGGGGATTTGAACCACCAACCTTCTGATCTGCAAGTCCTAGGCTCTGTGGTTTACACCACAGCAGCACCCATGTGTATCCCCCCCCCATCTTAGGTGGTTATAATTGTTTTCACATAACGTGCAGCCAGAATTTAAGAATCTTGAATGATAAATTTGGCACATAAGGCACCTGTTTTTCACTCAGCCTTATGTTTGCATAATTTGAAGCTTATGTGGATGTTAAAAAGTCTGGGGTGTCTTAACAATTTCCCCAGTAACAATTTCACCTGTTACTAAAGCTTAATTCATCTGACCTGCTTTATCTTCCCTTCTACTTGATCATAGAAAGTCACTTTATACCAGATCAAAGTACCGTATTTTTCGCTCTATAACACGCACCCGACCATAACACGCATGTAGTTTTTAGAGGAGGAAAACAAGGAAAAAATATTCTAAACGAAACAGTGGATGTATGATTTTTATGGTTCATGCTGTGGCCACAGACATGTGATCTGACAGTGAGTTTGGGGTAGCCCAATGCAAAAATCCTGAGGATCCATGTGGATCCGTGCTTTGTAACCACGTTTTAAGTAGGGAGGGAAGGAAAAGAACTCAAGGAACAAGGAGCACGCGTGGGGTGGGTGGAGAAGGAGCTTTTCTGCGAGCTGAGTGGGGAGGAGGGAGGGAAAGAGCACTGTTGCTTTAAAGGTATACTTAAGGTATTTGCCCTGTGCCTGGGTTTTTTCCATTTAACAGTTTGCAACCTTTTCCTTCCACTCCTTGTTTTGAGGCAGAATAGATTTGAGCAAGTGAGTAGGACTTGGATTGCAGGGGATTCGCCATTAGCTGTGTAAAAGCACTCCTCCTTGCAGCCTGAATGATAAGCAGCCACCAGCAGCAATAGAATGGAGCACAAAAAAGAGATAGGGGCACTAGGACCCAGCCAATGCTCAAATCTATCCTGCCTGAAAACAAGCTGCTCCCTCTCAGTGATCAGCTGAGACTCGGGGGATTTGCGAAGTTTTCCCCTCTCCCTCATCCCTCCCCAGCCTTTTTTTTTTACTTCCTGGTTTTCACTGCGCTGGCTCAGAGCTCGAGGTTGGTTTTATTTTGCTGCTGGTTGCTTAAATTTTATCATTCCTGCCGTCCCTCTGCAGCCTCATTGCTCTGTTTAGAGAGCGCACAGACTTTTGCTAGCGTCTGTCCCTCCTCCCTGTAAGCGGCTGCTGCCGGCTTTGCTGCCATGGCTCTCCTTCCCTCCCTCCTCCCCGGCTCCAGGTCGCTTTAAAACAAGCAAAGTGAGAGCCTTGTAGAGCGTGTAAGCGGCTCCCGCTTTGCTTGACTGACGGCAGCCATGGCTCCGATCCGTGCATTCGCTCCATAACACGCACAGGCATTTCCCCTTACTTTCTAGGAGCAAAAAAGTGCGTGTTTTGGAGCGAAAATTACGGTATTTATCTGGTCCACTATCTTCTACTTACCAGCAGGAGCTCTTCAGAGGCCTGGTTCACAGCCATGATAAGCCATGCGGTGGCAGGTTTGGGGCTTTAACATTTCTGCGGGGCCCTGGCTCTCGCCTTCCATTGTTTGTCGTTGTTGTGATGCCCGCTGCAGCACCCTCTCAGCTCAGTGTACACTGTGGGCAAACTAGTTGTGCTCCCTTACATCCGCTTCTGTGCATTGCTTCCATTTATAATCTACGCTGAATCATGTTATTTAGAACTGTAGAGTTGAAAGGGAACACAAAGGTCATCTGATACAACTGTCTGCAATGCAGGAATCCTCTGACCAAAGTGGGGCTCGAACCCACAACTCTAAGATTTAAGAGTCTCATGCTTTACCAACTGAGCTATCCCTCGGATGATGTGTTTTAATGCAAGACTATAGTTACATTAGGATTCCCACAAAGCAAATAATCATGCCTAATGCTGCTCAGCCCCACCACCTGAACACTGGAAGAACACAGGTCAAACTACCGTATTTTTCCGTCTATAAGGCGCCCCATGTATAAGACGCCCCCTATTTTGGGGGAGGGGCTCAGATTTAAGAAAATGGGGGGAGATGGCCCAGAGTATAAGATGCCCCCTAATTTTTGACATTATTTTTTTTAGAGAAAAAAACTAGTCTTATACACGGAAAAATACGGTATTTGTATATCGATCCCACTAGGGTCTGAAGCAGATTCTTTCCCATTACCTGCTCCTTTTCACCAGAAACTTCAGGAATTGAACCCAAGACCTGATGAATGCAGGGCAGGTGCTCTACCATTGCAAGTCAGATCATATTTTACCAAGTGACACTAGGGCTTTCACTCTTGCTATATGCTTGGCCTTGCCCTCACTGGTTCTGGAAGGCTCCTATAGAAGAGTCCCGTATGCACTTTGCGCCTGCCCATTAGGGGAAACAGGAAGCCCCAAACATATATTTTTAAGATGTCCTTTTTATGTTGAGATTCGTAGAGACACCATTGATCCTTTGCTGAAGAGGCTCGCCAATCTTTCAGACAAGTCTAAACTTAGTTCTCTCCTCTTAGGCAAAGTTCACAAGGCGACCTGGCTGGTAGCCAGATTCTGTGCCCAGATTTGTAGGCACAGATCATCCTCTAGAATATAATACTTATAAAATACTCGAAAAATGCTGAAGTCACCCTTTGGGGTGCCTCAGGGTCAATTTTTATGGTAGCCCAAATCTCAGTTGTACAGGTGTATGTATATGTCTCAATTTTAACTCATGAGCTATTGCTGCAATCTGTTCTGATTGTATATTTTATCTTTATGAATGCTGTTTTTATTGTGTTATGCGAGCTGGTCTTTGACCGTAATAAATTATCTATGAAGGTACCAAGTGACGCTATTAAATGAAGCCTTGTGTATTTGAGTTTCTGGTCCAATTCCTGAATCTGGTAACATTTCGCCTGAGTCTTCTCATGACAACAGAACTATCTTCTGTCCCATTCTTACCTTTAGGAGGAACAGCAGAGCAAAGCATATGGTTAACTAAACAAATGCTTGCACGCATATAGAGGATTTTTAAATAACACACACAAAAAACCCCTGTATCTGTTAAGATGTTCATAAGTAATAGAAGTAATTGTTACTGCTCGCCAGAAATTGAAACAGCAGCACCACTAATGAGATAATAAATTACAAGTACAGCCATAGCAACCATCTAGTTTAAAGATAACGGCTCTCGTTTTCTACACAATTAGCAAAATGTGGCAAAAGAAAGCAAGCCAGTGGTGTAGTGCCTTTGGAGGCTGTGCACATGGGCTTGTGTTGCTCTCCTGAAACCCAAATACTGCACATTGCTGCCAATTACCTAGAGGGAGAATTGCACTGTGAAGGATTTACTCAGTCTTACTGTCTGGTTTGGGTTTGCGTCTTTAAAAGGCGCAGATACACTACCTGTCTGTAAGCACTTACAGTATTCTCCCGAGTCCTCATTAAAATGAAGCAAACAACACAATTGCTCTTTTGAGCTTTTTCAGCTGCAGCCTCTTGCTGTTTTACTGAGAAGGAGCCTTAATACTTCAGGGGCATAACACTACCAGTCTTTGATACGCTTCATGTTACTTCCCTTCGTGGCATCATGATTGCTAGTCTTTTTCCACCTTTAAACGTGTTTCTACCAGCCAGTAGCATCTACCCTTCCCTTCACCTCTGACTGCATTGTATACCAATTTTATCTACTTCTTGACTTCCTATTATCTGAATTTTGCTGCTTCAAAACAGCTTCTCTCTCTCTCTCTCTCTCTCTCTCTCTGTGTGTGTGTGTGTGTGTAAATTTGTGAGGGTTTAATAAAGGAGGATACCTGCCTCTCAAATTCAGGTAAATCAATGGCATTTAATCTATAATTTAGAGGTGGGAAACAAATTCCAAAACAATATACTGAATCTCTGAATCATAGTTACAGGTAGGTAGCTGTGTTGGTCTGCCGTAGTCAAAACATAATAAAAAAAAAATCCTTCCAGTAGCACCTTGGGGACCAACTAAGTTTGTTATTGGTATGAGCTTTTGTGTGCATGCACTTCTTCAGGTATCTGAAGAAGTGTGTATCATCTGAAGAAGTGTGCATGCACACAAAAGCTCATACCAATAACAAACTTAGTTGGTCTCTAAGGTGCTACTGGAAGGATTTTTTTTATTTTGTTTCTCCGAATCATGTCAGATCAGTGAATGGCATACAGTATACTTGTAAAGAAGCGCCTTTATACTCGCCAGAAGCGCGGCTCTTCCCTCGCCGGTCCTGGCTGGAGTCTTTAGAAAAGTCCCCTATGCCCAGAGACTTTGCACCTGTCCATTGGGAGAGATAGGAAGCCCAGAACACTTGTTCTTTAAATGTCCCTTTTACGAAGAGGCATGCAGTAAGTTCATTGATCCCCTACTGGTGAGGCTTGCCAACCTCCCGCAAAAGCAAAAAATTGACCTTTTGCTGTTAGGCAAAGATCAGAAGAAGACCTGGATGGTCGCCAGATTCTGTGTACAAATCTGTAGGTGCAGACCATCGCCCAACTCAAAATAGTCCGGAATGAAAATCCCCAAACTCAGTTCCATGGGTGGCTCTGAGTCAACTCCCTGGGATAGTTTATTGTTGCACACTGTTTCTAAATTTATTGTTGTACACTGTTTTAATTGTCTGTTTTAACCATATTTGCACATCAGTTTCTAATGCTGTGAGTGTCATCTATTTCAGAGGCTTCTACTCTGCTGCCTCTTATAGTTGTTTTAACTGTGAGTCTTTTAGTTCCTACGCTCTTACATGTTTTTATTTGTTTTTAGCTCTTATCTGTTTTAATTATCAGTTTTTATCCATCCATTATCCTTGTTTAATCTTGTATTTTAGTCAGATATTTTATCCTGAGCTTGTTTCTTTGTCCTTATTTGCTCCAACATTTATCAGTTTTTTTAAAAAAAACCCTAACTGCTATTTTATTTATATGTTGTTGTTGTTTTTTATCCTGGTCTGTGACCGTAATAAAGTTCATTCATTCAGTATACTAGTCACAAACCTACATGGTCCACATCCTCCAGGAGCAGAACTGTGGAGCAAAGTGGGCTGTGGATTGCAGCAAATGGATCAACTTCACGTTTTTTGGTTACATTCTCGTTGACCAAACAACCAAGGCCACAAAAACACACAAAATCAATGCCTGCTCAGATTTGGAAATGTGATATAAGCATTTACACTGCAACCCTGCACCCAATTAAATGCCCTCTGCACATTTATTTGGCAGAATGTTCTACGGTAAGCAACGCCGTCTGCTTCCAGGTAAATATATTTAAGATCAGGATGAAAATTCTACTGAAGTCAATGGGTTGTTTCCAACTACGTTCTACTCAAAGTAAACCTACTAAAATTAGTGAATCAGTCACGTCTATTAATTTCAGTGGGTCTACACTGAGTATGACTAATGTTGGATACAACCCAGTAAGTATGTATACCATTTTGACACACATACACATACCTGAAATTTTGTGTCCTACCAGACTACTCAATAGGCTTACAAAGAAATAAAAAGGTATTATAAAGGTATTATAATTGCAGTTTTGAAATTAAAAAGTGGGTCTTCCTTGCTTTCAAGAAAGTCAGTTTTATTTACTGACTGAATTCAGATTCTGCCCTTCAGCGTAAAAAAACATTTCCAGGGCTTATGAAAATATACTAAAAGGAACAGTAAAAACCACTAGATAAAATATAAACACAGCAAGAAACAGCAGGATGAAAGTGGCAGTTAAACACAATTCTGCCAGGTTTTGGTTTTTTTCAAAGTCTCGGGGAAATCAAAATAACTTTGTCTGGAAAATTTAGAATACTTTTGATTAACCAATTGGCTAGGAAAGGTATTTTAAATGCAAGTTAACAGCTCAAGGTGTGAATATTCTAGCTATAAAAATAGCATTTCTTATCTAGAGTGGCATATCCTGTTAACAGCAACAGACCTCTGTGTGAGAGCATATCTTAAGCATGGACTGGTACTGATGTTCAGCACAGAACAATCACCTTATTTGTTATAAGATGCAAGTTTCCTGGGCAACTTCTTCACCAAGGAAAACAAAATCCCTAACAGATTTTTTTTCAGGTGTGAAAAGGTGACCTCGACTGCTCCAGTTGAACAGGGTGAAGAATGTAAACCATTTCACATGCAAAGCAACAGGTAACAGCTCACCTTGATTTTCACTTGTGCTTAGAGTGGCATTCCTACAAATTCCTTCTTGTTAAGTATCATTGAACCTAGTGGGAATCATTTGTGACTAAGTATGCATATGATTATATTCCTATTCAGAGGTAAGGGGTGACATAGAGCTTAAGTATCAATGGGCTACATTAATTTTGTATTTGGGACTTTGCATTCTGCAATGCTTTATCCCTTATTCCAAGAAAGGAACAGCTTTGTCATTCTGTAAGGTTTTTATAAATCTGGCTTGAAATCTTACAGAATTGTAAAACCGACAGTTAAGATGCACAAAAAATACATTAGCAACAACCCTTTTCCTCAGCAGTGAAAGAAGAGATTTATACTGTATATAAATAGCCTAAAAACTGCCACCTTCCTGTCTCCCCACACAGAGCCATTAAGTCCTGTGATGACATGGAATGTTTATGAGAATTTTTGTAATGGGATTTGTGGAGCAGGGATGCAAATGTTATCAGCATACAGTGGTACCTCGGGTTACATACGCTTCAGGTTACATACGCTTCAGGTTACAGACTCCGCTAACCCAGAAATAGTGCTTCAGATTAAGAACTTTGCTACAGGATGAGAACAGAAATCAGGCTCCGGCGGTGCGGCAGCAGCAGGAGGCCCCATTAGCTAAAGTGGTGCTTCAGGTTAAGAACAGTTTTGGGTTAAGTACGGATCTCCGGAACGAATTAAGTACTTAACCCGAGGTACCACTGTATTAAGGGACGCGGGTGGTGCTGGGGGTAAAACCTCAGCGCCTAGGACTTGCTGATCGTCAGGTTGGCGGTTCGAATCCCCGCGGTGGGGTGCGCTCCCATTGCTCGGTCCCAGCGCCTGCCAACCTAGCAGTTCGAAAGCACCCCCGGGTGCAAGTAGATAAATAGGGACCGCTTACTAGCGGGAAGGTAAACGGCGTTTCCGTGTGCTGCGCTGGCTCACCAGATGCAGTTTGTCACACTGGCAACGTGACCCGGAAGTGTCTCCGGACAGCGCTGGCCCCCGGCCTCTTAAGTGAGATGGGCGCACAACCCTAGAGTCGGACACGACTGGCCCGTACGGGCAGGGGTACCTTTACCTTTTACCACTGTATTGGTCCAGCAGTACAATGGTGTGTGTTTCTCAATCGAAAGCTCTTCCTGCTGAATTGAAGACCACTTGAGGAAACTCTTCACAGGCAAAAATGTGATTTGGCATAGGTGTCTGTTGTTTGGTTGGATGGAATATAAACTCCTGCAGGTCATGAGCACTATATCTAGGGCATACCTAACAATAAATTGCATCAGTGATTGATTTGAACTAGACAATCAAATCTTTGTCTACAGATGCATCTGGTATATGGTGTAATATATTAAGATGTGTTTTCAGTTAGGTTCGAATGTTGTTGGGCTGTTTCTGCTCTTTGACAGCTGTTCCTTTATACTTTACCCTGCTTGAAAGCACTAATAATAAGACATTAAAAAGTAGGTCACTAATGTGGGGCAGTGATTTCTTCAACTCTTTCGTCTTTTGTCTCCAGTCACATCTTGTGCTTGTTCTAAACTGTGACAAGTTGTTTTCGTTTTGTTTTGCAGAAAATGAAAAACAAATTGCTTTCATCCACACGCTTCCCTCCACAGATAGAACATAACTTTTGAAAACACAATAAAAGGAAGTGTAGAACGAAGACCGAAGTTTTATATCACAACAAGACACAGTAAACATCTGCATTTATTTGAACATACCACGATCATTTAAAGAGTCGATGTTTGTGGGAAATTTAAGAACTTTCCATCAATGCATGTTTTCGTTTTTTTAAAAAAACACATCAGCATTAGTACTGTCATATTGCAAAATATATTCCTATAAAGCCACAAACATACTTGATACAAATCCTAGAACAATTTGAACTCGGTTCTAACATGAATTAATTGGCCTGTATTAAGGGCACTGTTATTCAAATTTACTTCCAGCTATAAAATTATAGATGTCTTTTTTCAAAATATACTATCACACCGGACTCCTTTTAAAGCCTATTTAGCATCCATATTGCAGAATACTGCATAAAACTGAAGAAGCTGATTCCCCCCACCCCAAAGCTTGCTTCAACTAATGCAGAAGCCAGATGGAGTTCATTAAATCTAGGCATACAGGGATTAAAAATAAATCCCCCAACGCATCCAGAAAAAAAGTTATTTTAGTACTTGGAAATGAAGAGTTTGAGCATCTTACTTTGAACTGTCTACAAGTGAATTAACGTCACTCACTTCAGTGTCATCTGTCACTCACTTACTCCCATTAACAAGCTGACAGAATTGCTCTTTATTTTAAAGTGAACATCAACCCGCAGACTTTTTTTTCCAGTTAGAAAGGACTTTGTAACACCATTTTAGTAATAAAGTCTTGGATAATCAAGAATCAGCTTTGCTAAGTTACCTTCTAAAGTACTACATCTATATTGCCTGTTCCCTTAGCTTGTTCTTCTGACTATAAAGCACCATTCTCGCCCACCCAAAGTATATATATCTATCTCATTTTATTTAAAATATGATTCTATTTGTAGAATGGCAAAACGTTATGTATCACATTTATCTATGTCATTGTATTATTAGTACAAAAAATAAAACAATTCCAAAGTACATTTGCACAATCGAGGTTTCACAAAAAATATGCACTTTTCCGAACTGTGTTACAATCAGTGGGTACAGTAGAGACAAACAGGCACCTCTGTTTTAAAAATTTGCTTGACAACAAAAACGATCCTATGGTACCCAGAGCCTTGGGACGACTGTGACTAACAGAATACACTCGCACCTGAACAGCGTAACCAAACAAATTCTGCTAAGGCAAGCACAATTACATCGATTTGCAGGTGATGTGTGTGTGTGTCTGTGTGTGTGCACGCGAGTGAGAAAGTTTACATCTTTGACTCTCCGTTACCAATGGTCTTTCAAGAATGTCGTCTTTTACACTTTGGAGAGGAGCCCAGACTCCGGAGCACTTGCCTTAATGAGGTTCTGGATTTCTTTGAATTTGGGGTGGTCTTTGTCGGCTATTAGCTGCAGCAATATAGCTTCACTAGTGGTAACGATAATCCCGGTGCGAGCTAGACGCTGGGGAAAAAAGCAAAAGAAGAACAGCTAGGGTGAGTATACGCTGCGTACCTAGTGAGTAACTTTTCAACCACAATACCACTGCCTCTGCAATTTCTCATCACAGGTGAGGGAGGTCCCAGGTAAGGAGGTTTGGCAACTTAAGATGATAGAATATGCGGAACTAGCTGGCCTAGCACACAGAAGAAGAGAGCAAGATGAATGTGTATTTAAAGAGGAGTGGGGAATTTTTTGCCAAGTATATGGAAAACCATTGCACACAGCTGGAAACGCTGGCAGCGTTAAGGTAAATTCAACAGGGTAACAAATACTTGAGCAATGGAAGATGGGAGAATAAAATGGTTATGGCAAAATATGCAGGAATGGTGGATAAAAGTAAATGAACCATGGAAGGGGAAGGAGCGAAGTCATCAAATGTGTGGTACTATGCAAGACGCTTATTCTGAGATGTAAAACTGAAAACTTAATAAAAGCTATAATAATAATAATAATAATAATAATAATAATACAATTTCTCGGCACAATATATTACGGTTCGTTATTTTAAAACAAGAGAAACATCCATTACCATTAGCGGGGGGGGGGGGGGGGGGACGGGACTTCTGATCTCTTTCACTGCAATGTAGGTAGGCTGGATTAAAAATCCAAATGGCTAAGACTTTAAATCACTTATATGGAATAGGAATACACAGGGCTTTTTTTCCTGCCAGAACTTCCAGCACTTCTCAGGTGGGCGCCATTGCCATTATAAGATAACAAGGGAGGCATTCCTGGTGAGTTCTGGCACCTCTTTTTCTAGCAAAAGGGCACTGGTAATGCAAAATTGGGACGCGGGTGGCGCTGTGGGTAAAAGCCTCAGCGCCATGGGCTTGCCGATCGAAAGGTCGGCGGTTTGAATCCCCGCGGCGGGGTGCGCTCCCGTTGCTCGGTCCCAGCGCCTGCCAACCTAGCAGTTCGAAAGCACCCCCGGGTGCAAGTAGATAAATAGGGACCGCTTTCTAGCGGGAAGGTAAACGGCGTTTCCGTGTGCGGCTCTGGCTCGCCAGAGCAGCGATGTCACGCCGGCCACATGACCCGGAAGTGTCTCCGGACAGCGCTGGCCCCCAGCCTCTAGAGTGAGATGGGCGCACCAACCCCAGAGTCTGTCAAGACTGGCCCGTACGGGCAGGGGTACCTTTACCTTTACCTTAATGCAAAATTACCTATGTCCTTGGTGAAATTAAACAGGATTTAACAGCAGGAGGTCATATTCCATGTAACATATTAAATTTGACAGATCCTTTATTAGAGGAATACCTATTTCCCTAATATCAAATTATTTTTGTCCTGTCACGCTTCTGAGACAATCAAGATATTTTAGCTGCTGGTGGGAGAAAAATATGCAGAATATATTAAAGAATTCTCGATGGAAACACTGAGATCAGACGCACATCTTTGCCAATGAAAAATAAGATTTGATTTAGCATGATAGGTTTGTCAAATGGCTGTAGTCGTGGTAAAGAAGTGGGTGAGAAATTATACAATAAATGCCTAGTTTCCAGAGAGACGCTATGCTACTCTGGAACAGCAAAAGAAAACCTTGTGGTATCTTAAAAACTAACGTTATTTATGATTACAGCATAATCTTTCATGGCTCAATCAGATGTGATACCTGGATACTCCTAACTCTTAAACATTCCAAATATCAACACAAAAACACACACAAGGAACAAGCAAAAATGAGGAAGCACTAAATAATGCTTTCATTCAGAAAATGAGGCAGTAATTAAAAGAACAAAGAAACTTGCAAATGCAAACTTCAAAAACGTTTGGTCCAGGTGACATTTAAAACAAATAATGACACAAAATCAAAGTTGGGAATTATCTTCTTTGAATATGCCCGGTTTACAAGGCCATAAAAAATTGTCCTAAATCCCCTTTAAGAACATGACTGTTGTCCAGTATGTATTAGAAAAGTTGAGGGCAAATGGCTTTGCACTGAGAAGTAGGCAGAAACATTTGTCATCACATATAAAAATTGCTCTCTGCAAGCGGGAGGATAAGAAATAAGTATTACTTAGTGCAGACTTATTTAAAATTAATGGACATAACTTAGTCACGTGGTCGGGGGAGCAATGCTTATGATGGAGAAACAACAATTTTCTCATTGAAAGGAAAGTTGGGGGGGGGGAGTTTGGCATTTTGTTTTTGGTATAGCTGGACAGTTCAGATCTAACAGTAAGATGGTTAAACAACATGTCTTAATAACATTTAGTTCCAATGAACTTTATTACAGCAGTTGAATGTTTTGTACCCAAACAGAAAATCATAAAAGTATTTATTAATACTTTATGACAGCAGTCCAATAAATACTTATGTCTGAGTAACCCACTGAAAACAGCAGAATTACTTCTCGTTAACTGTGCATAGGATTGCACTCTAGGGATGATACAGTGAAGAATCGGAGAGGGTTGATTATTTTAATGCTAGATAAAATCAGAGGATGAGTCAGTTGTGGTACAGAAAGGAATTTTTATAGTAACACTATTAGATCGGCAGTCGAGACAGAAAGTCTGGAAAAACACATCTATTGTAACCCAACCATTCTGCTGTGGTAGAATTCCCTAAATCAAAAACCATTCTTGATGGGATACTGATGGACTTCCCCTCACAAACTTCCAAAAACAATTTCTTATTAAGCTTTTTCCATTGTTGGCCCGGTCTTAATATTAAAGCTTAGTAATTAAAAACAGTAGTGTACAAAACGATCAGCCAAAAGCTTAGATAAATAAAAGAGACTTTACAAGTTTCCTGAATGCAGGTAAAGAGGGAAACTCCTAGATATCCCCAAACTGCATGACTTGGACAAAATAAGCAAGACATGGATCTTATCGGATTCTCTACCATTTTTGGTTACAATATGGTTCCCACTTCTCTTCCATGTAGTATGAATCCTAAAGTCTATCAGAAAGTTAGTGGTTATGCCCGTCTTGTAACAATTAAAGAGATCAATTTCATATACATCCCCATCTCAAAGTAGTTACCTCTAGGGCAAACATTCTGTCCATCATACTTCTTGAAGATGTTGCATCGGCCACAATGTGAACTTCGAGACCTCTGCCTACCAATTCCAAAGCTGTCTGTTGGATGCAGACATGAGTCTCGGAGAAAAACAAAAATTAACTTCATCAACCATCACATAAACAGAATATCAACAATTTCAGGACAAGCTAGCTGCTTGTGTATTTGTTTTCCACACAGTCAGACAAAATGTTCCGAATACAAGTGTATATAAGTGATTAGAGCCAAGTTTGGCAAGTTATATTTACAGATAGCATGTAACCTATTTGTTCTATTATGGAATAACTTACTGGTTTTCATATATCTGTTCTTCTCTATGTATATAAATATTTTATAGGATTATTGCCGTAACACTAAAAAATACGAAAACGTCTCTTTTATCTAAATAATAATACTTCTGCAAAAAGTCTATATGCAAGTTATGAATGCAGTACTTACTTCTACCCCAAATAAAACAACACTGCGAACTCCAGGGATCTCTGCTATTGCAGACTCAACTTCAGGCAATACCATAGAAAACTTTGTTTTGGGTAAGACAAGTTTAGCTGCAGTTAAATCTATTTCTTGCACTGTGCTTCCAAGACCTTTAGGATACTGTTCCGTTACAATAACTGGGATTCCTAAAATCCGTGCACCTTGAAGCTGCAAATGGAAAAAGCCCACACAAGAATTAAACTTTTATTTAAGCAAGAAAATAGTCCATAACAATAAAAATTACACAGCAGCAGCAGCTGATAAAATTAGAAACCAGGTATGTTATACTAAGAAACCGAGTAAACTTACTAATCGTTGGCCTACGCTGATGATATCTCCAAAATACTTGATAGCAGGTCTAAATCTCTCTTGCATATCACAACAGAAAAACACAGTGCTTGAAGGTGTGAGATTGCCCAATGTAGTTAACTGAAAGAAAGGAAAAATCAGAAATCACAGGTCAAACAAGTCCTATTTGAGGGGAAATATTTTACATTGGCTAGGAGCCAAATACCCACTTTAGGTGAGCCCAAAGGGCTAGGTGTGTCCAGCAGGATATTGGACTTTTTTTCCTTTGAACAGCATGCCCCCATGTCATATAGTCAACTCACAAATCCTCCGTTTCAAAACCAAGATGTAACAGCAAGCGGAAAAAGAAAAATCAAAAGCTCCTTCAAGTGTGTTGAACTGGTTACACAATTCTTTGGATCCCAGTCATTATCTGCTGAGATAGCTCTGACATGCAGTCTTCCAGCACCTGAAGACATGTGCAATCTAAATACATTTCAAGATAAAGGTAACAGGCATCGACACAGATTTGTAAATACAGCAACATTGAACATGATGTATTGCAAATATTATACTTGATAAATTAAAAGCTTAATTTAAAAAACAACTAAGCAAAAAAACAGCATTCTAAAGTGAATCACAGTGGGTTCTTCCCCTATTATGTGATTCCCAACTTCACTATTTACATTCAGACTACTAGGGCTGGAAAATTGCTCCCCATTCTAAGGAGCTGTGTCAACCCACCACTTTTGCCCCAGGCAGACTGAACCCTTTCTTAAAGTTGCTCTTTTGAAGAGACACAGACACACACACCCTTCACCATAATGAAAGTCCCCCCCCCCAAAAAAAAATCACAAAAAGTTTAAATGCAAAAAACTGGCACTCGATGCAGAAGGCTTCTCTCCGAAAATCCACAAAACAAGTTTTTCATTTCCCTGAAGCTAGCACAGGACACAGAACTGAAGGAGGAGGGAGATAGCACTCTAAAACCATCTTCACCATCCTTTAAAGCACTGTGAGTCTTTATCCTACTAATGTCACTCTGAATACGGGAAGAGCCTCTGCTGACCTTTACTAATACAACCATGTTAACCCCTATGCATAATTCTGCAACTCACACTTTCTAATGTATGACTATTTAAGGAGAAGGGTTGCAGCTCGGTAGTAGAATTCACGTTTTGTGTGCGGAAGGTCAACCTTCAGCAGTTTCTGGAAAGACTCCTGTCTTGAACCCTGCAGAACTATGGCTAGTCAATACCCAACTAGGTAAACCAATTGTCTGAGTCAATGTAAAGACAGTTTCTTTTGTTTCTAAAACATAGGATGGAATCCAGGAAGCTGTGAGCAATATTCTCCTTATGCAATGGGGCTTTCCCAGCTCTTCCATCTCACTGCAGCCCCTTGCACCTTCCCAGGGGCTGCAGCTAGAAGAAATCAAAACTCACCTCCCTTATGTTAGTGGAAGTGGCTCTTCGGACTGCACTCGTAATTTTTCAACGGTGTGAGCAACTACTTGGGAATTATTTTATGTCCGTGATAAGCATACGTAAAGTTGCTTAAAAGATGAAAGTTCAAGCTGGAGCTGACTCACCATCATTAAATGCAGTGTGGCTTGACTTTGTAACATCCTTCCAAGTACCCTTTTTGTGCACACTGGCACAGTTCGTACATCACATTTAGCTAAACTTTAGAAGAAACTATGGTTTGACATAGACATAAGACAGCATCTTAAAAAGTAGAGACATCACCTTGCCAACAAAGGTCCATATAGTTAAAGCTATGGTTTTCCCAGTAGTGATGTATGGAAGTGAGAGCTGGACCATAAAGAAGGCTGATCGCCAAAGAATTGATGCTTTTGAATTATGATGCTCGAAGAGACTCTTGAAAGTCCCATGGAAGACAAGAAGATCAAACCTATCCATTCTGAAGGAAATCAGCCCTGTGTGCTCACTGGAAGGACAGATCCTGAAGCTGAGGCTCCAATACTTTGGGCACCTCATAAGAAGAGAAGACTCCCTGGAAAAGACCCTGACGTTGGGAAAGATGGAGGGCACAAGGAGAAGGGGACGACAGAGGACGAGATGGCTGGATAGTGTTCTCGAAGCTACCAGCATGAGTTTGACCAAACTGCAGGAGGCAGTGGAAGATAGAAGTGCCTGGCGTGCTCTGGTCCAGGGGGTCACGAAGAGTCGGACACGACTAAACAACAACAACAACATGGTTTGACATAAATGAGAAGCAAGCTGGTGCCTGCTGCTCAAAAGTTCCCTGGCACTGCTCCCCCCTGTTCCTATCGCGCTGCAGACAAAGCAAGCCAGCCTTACTTCTTGCAATGTCAAAACACAGGTTTGTGTCTTATTTCCCTCAAACAAACCATAAGCAACAGGCCCAGAACAAACCTTGTGGTTTGTCTGAAGAGAAACAAACTACAAGCCTCAGTTCAAAGGACAAGTCAGACAGAGCAGCAGCAGGAGGACTCTGAGAACTTGCTTCAAACTACGGTTTTAATGTGATGTCTGAACAGGGCTAATGTGTGCTATTGAGTAAGGACAGCAAACCAAACCAAATGTTTAGCATGGTCTCCTACACTCAGTCTGTTCGGCATCTTTCAATTCAGCCTCCCTTTCATGAGCAGCAGCACACTATTGATTGTTACTGGGACTTAAAGCTTGCAGCCGTGACAGGATGAGAATGCCTAAATACTCATCAAAATTGGGTAGGGACAAGTAGAGGAAATGAGCGCTTGCACCTCTATTTTGAGCAAATTTGTGGGATAGTTAAGTGCAAGTGATCTGAAGCAATATGTTTAAACTAGTCTGTTTTTTAAATAATATGGTGCCTGACTCTGCACAAGATCAGGCTGTTATTGTTCCTCAAAACACGTTCCCTAACTGACAAAGAGGCATTACTAAATGTACAGTTTGTACTTGTATGCTGTGGTGGTGGATGAAAGTTCCCTGCATTCTCCTGAGGTTACATGCCCTTACACACTTGCTTTCTGGAGACGTATTCTGCACTCAGCTATGTTTCCAAGTGGATGCTTTGCGTAGGTTTTTTATATAACTAGTCTCACGTACCTAGTTCAAATTGAATGCATTACAAAATGTCCTTTCCTAAATCTGCAAACTCTTACTTTAATTTTGGACTGAGAATACTTTCCTTGCCAGCTTCAGGATAACATCAGTCCAAAAGAAGGCTCTCCTTCGTATTGCCTTTGAGTCCATTTCTGGGGCAGGATGTCACTTTGTCCCTGGCTTATCAGATGGGTGAGGTGAAAGGCACTCCCAATTCTCAGTTGGGGTTAGATGAGAAGCCCTTACCCTCATCAAAATTGAGTAAGCCGAAGTTGAGCCGTGTCAGGAGAGTCATGCTCCACCTGCCAACATCATTCTCCTGCCTTCTGGAGATGGGAAGAATCCCATTTCTCCTCCCATCTTCAGGTGATTTCTTGCTACTCTGGCCAGTATTTTAAATGAGGAGATGGAAGCAAGCCCCACTGAAATCACTGGGTGGTGCGGTCTTAAAATTAAAAATGCTTTGGACCAGATTACCTGATGGGCTGTGCAATAGAGCCCCCCCTTCACATCTCACCTGAGCCACAAACACCTTACATGGCTCTAGGAGGAAAGCTCTCCTTTCTTTTTGCCTCTGCTACCCAAGCGCATACCAACATTTCTCTGATGAAAATAGGGAAGTCATATTCCATGATAATGAGAAAAATAATATATTTATACCCCGCCCATCTGACTAGGTTGCCCCAGCCACTCTGGGCAGCTTACAACTTATGTAAAAACCTAATAAAACATTAAACATTAAAAAAAAACTTCCCTATACGAGGCTGCCTTCAGATGTCTTCTAAAGGTTGTCTAGTTACTTATCTCCTTGGCTCCAGGGTCGCATAACTCCATACCCTCCAACATTTCTCTGATTAAAATAGGGATGTCCTACCATACCCTCCAATGAAAATAGGGACGTCCTAAGGAAAAGCGAGACCTTCCGGGCTAAAACCAGAAACCAGGACGGCTTCTGTAAATCCGGGACCGTCCCTGGAAAAAAGGGACACTTTTAGGGTCTGCAAGCGCCATACTGGCATTGGCCTACCCTCCAAGGTTGGTGGTAAGGATCGCTACACATGGGCGCAGCCAGGATTTTTGCTCGGGGGCAGGAACCGATGTGAGGGGTCAGTTAGTTATTTTCAGTGCTTTTTTTCGGGGGGGGTACGCATACCCCTAAACATTTTGTGCATCTAAGTTCAGCCTCAACGAGGGACAGTATTTCAATATCAATAGGAAAATGAGAGTACTCCTAAACATTTTTTAAAAGGGGGAAAGCACTGAGTATTTCTATTGCTTTACTTGATCTGGGGGGTGGGGCAGCTGCCCTCCTCTGCGACACCCATGTCACTACCCACTTCAGACCTGCACCTGGCAGCTGTTTTTATATGAGAAAAGGAATGCGAGAGAGAGATTTATGCTTTTCTCTCTGGGCAGGAGGCAGACCTGGAGTTTGTCCCGCGTGTTTGGGCGGCAGGGAACCAGCAAGCTGCCAGCCGGGAGAGTTCACCACCTCCTCCTCCTCCTGCAAACGGGAGAGGATGGCGGGGGCGCAGGGATCTCCCCCTTCCCGTGACGGGGAAAGTGAGCAGGGGAGACCCACAAGGCGCCCAACCCAGCGCCCCCCCCCCCCCCCCCCCCCCCCCCAAAAGAAGGGGGCGGGGGCGCGAAGGCCCCCCCCCCCCCCGGCCCCCCCCCCCCCCGCGCCCACCTGTATCTGCAGCGGCACCAGGCGCACTTTGCAGCGCTCGCCCACCAGGAAGCCCTTGGGCAGGTCGATGTACTGGCTCCACTCGTCGGAGAAGAGCTGCACCACGAACTTGCGGTGCATGTCCAGCTGGTCGCCGTAGAGGCTCAGGAACTTCTGGATCAGCACCTCGTAGCCCGAGCCGTGCGGCACCGTCGAAGGCCTGGCGAACACCGAGAAGCAGAACAGCACCGGCACCGAGCCGCCGCCGCCGCCGCCGGCGGAGCCTTCCACCAAGGGCTGCTGCTGCTCCGCCGCCGCCATGTTCGCGGGCAGCCGCTCCAGTTCCGCGCCTCCGCTGCTCCTCCTCCTGCTGCCGCTGCTGCCGGTGCCGCCTCCCGGCCAGACGGGGCGCGCCGGCGGCTCCCAATCGCGGCTCCTGCTCCTCCTCCTCCTCACCATGGGAGCCAGCCCTGCCTTGGCTCGCCCGGCCGGGGCGGAGCGCGCAGGTGGCCGCCGCGCTGCGCTTCCCCTCGAGCCCGCCGCGGCCGCCCTCAGGCCGCGTCCCCGTTATCGCCTCGCCGGGAGCCGCTCCGTCGTCTCCTTCGCCCCCCACGCAATCCACGCGCGTTGCGCTGGCTGGCGCGGAAGGATACGGGCTTGCGCTGTGGAGAGAGGGGGGGGGGATCTGAGGTGGCCAGTGACGGCGCTTAGAGGCGGTGGCCGCGGGGAAGCAGGGCTATGGCGGCTGCTGCTGCTCCTGCGCTGCCGCCTGGCAGTCTGAGGGGAAATTCGGGATGGGGTGGAAATGCCTCTTCCCTCGTTTCCTCTGCCCTTGGGGTTTCCATCTGCCGGCGAATAATTGGACCACGACAAGCAGATGCCAGCACCACCCGCGCCAAAAAAAGAGAGAGAGAGGCTGTGCCACTTTGGGGTTTTGGCCAGTCAAGTGTTTTCAATCCCTCCAGCATTTCCCTGATGAAAATAGGAACGCCCTATGCCAGAGGTTTTTGGGGTCCATGGCTCCCCTGCCAGTGCCGAATTTAGTATAAGCTAAACAAGCTATAGCTTAGGGCCCCACTCTCTTGGGGGCTCCAAAAAAAAAAATTAAAGGGAAAAAACAACAACTTTATGTACATTTCCAAAATATAAGATAAAAAACAAAATAAAACCTACATACAGCAACAGTGTTTTGTAGGCTCCTAAGATGGAAGTCATGGGCCCTGCCTGCTAGCCTGCTCCCTAAAATATCACTGGTTTGCTCTTTTCTGCATGTACAAATGGCTTTAGATACCTAATAGGTCCATAAATTACCAGGGGCGCCGACTTACAAAAAATATTGGGGGGGCCCATACCGACTTATCAAAAATATTGGGGGGGCCCAAGACCTCCAAACCGCTGCTGCTGGGGGAACGAAAGGGGCGAGCCCCGGGCTGCCCCAACCTTAAGTGAACCTGTGAGGGCCCACCCTTTGCGGCAGCTGATTGGCTGCCGCCGTGGGCGGTGAATATTAATGAGCTAGGGGGAATCCCCGCTTCTCGTGTGGCTGACGCCAGCCCCGCGAGATTGTTGATGGGTCGAGAGCCCACAACCCCACCCCCTCTAGATAAGCATAATATAATAATTTTCTTAAATTATTGGGGGGGCGGAGCCCCCCCAAACGAATTTTTGAGGGGGCTCGGGCCCCCTCAGGCCCCATGGAGTCGGCGCCTATGTAAATTACCATATAGCATATTGTTATGTACTGAAGTTCTCACCCTGGGCCAGCAGGGGGATACTGTAGATAATTTTCACTCAGGTCCGCATATGCAAATAAGGGATTGAAAGTGACGTTCAGTGATTGGATAGTTACAGAAAGTGGTTACTGTTGCATTGTAGTGGAGCTCTATATAAGCAGGCTGGCTGAACCCTTCAGTTCAGTTCAGTTGTGTTCTGGCCTGTGAATAAACAAGAGCTGTTTGAAGAATCGCTGTGTCGTCTGATATGTTCACAACTTAACACATATATTCAAAACAGTGGCAAATTGTTGTTGACAAAGGACAGCTGGATATACAGGGTGAGTCTTTTAAAAGAGGCCCCGTGGAACATGTGTACTCTGTATCCAAGGAGCCTCTTTTAAAGGACTCACCCTGTATAAAGGGCCCCATTACCTTCAGTAGCTTAGGGCCTCATCAAACCTAAATCTGGCCCTGCCCTTGACCTACTGCATCCTTTCTGTGGCACCCCTGTGGGGCAGTTATGCTACCCCTTGCCTGCAGAGCGGGCAGCCTCTGGCCCTTCTTCAAACACCCTCCCTTGGGGAGGATCCCCTCAGCCTCCTCTCCTTGGGAGTCCTCTGGGCAGCCGCCGCCCCCCCCCCAGTCTCTGAGCTGCCCTCCCTGCCCCAAAGAGAGGTGCCACCTCACACTGCCCCACAGGGGCTTGGGAAGCAGCCCCTGGCCAACCCCAGAGGCACCATTTGCCTGGGGAGCTTGTAGCCAGGGCTGCTGTAATAAACAGCTGTGGAAGCCTTTGTGAGGCAGAGATGCAAAAGGCATTAAAGGAGGGAGGAAAGGAAAGAGGGGCAGAGACCAATGTTGCCTGTGGCACCCTGACCAAAATTCAAGGCACCTTAGGGGGCCACAGCAGACTGGTTGAAAACCACTGTCCAGATATTATTATTATTATTATTATTATTATTATTATTATTATTACTACTACTACACTGCCCATCTGACTTGGTTGCCCCAGCTACTCTGAGTGGCTTCCAACATACATAAAACATAATAAAACATTAAAACTTCCCTATACAGTTCAGATATCTTCTAAAGGTTGTCTAGTCACTTATCTCCCTGGCTTGCGGGCCACATAATTCCATGTTCTATTTTCTCTGAGGAAAATAGGGACGTCCTAAGGAAAAGCAGGACATTCCGAGGTCAAATCAGAAACTGGGGTGGCTTCTGTAAATTGGACTATCCTTGGAAAATAGGGACACGGAGAGTCTGAAATACATCAATTTTTTTCAGTGGCCAGCTTAATTACTCAACAAGGCTTATCCTAATGCTGATTGAGTTCATGACTGCAGCCAATAATTTAATGCTGTTATGACAGAAGCTCCTGAAGTGGTCAGCTGTATGAGCTAGTCATTAACCAACTTGAATCAATTCCAGTTCCTTAATTAAAATATGATAGTGTCAATCCTATTTAGCTCATTTGATTTAATCAGTCTTAATTTGCCATGTGTTACTTTTAAAGACTACTGTAGTAATTTAGCATTCAGGATGGCATAGTAATGACCAGCATTTTACAGTTTTATTGTACATCTATTGCAATTCCTAATTGCAAATATAGTGTAATGTATTTTGTTGCTCCCCCCCAACTTTTCTAGCTATGATGCTAAAATTTTGGATTGGATGCAATGTATTGTATTGAGGCGTTCACAAAGTAAAGGAAGGATTGAACTCTGATTAATAAGAATACACACAGAGGCTTGAACCAGCAAGACTCTGGGAAGGGTGCATATAATAATCTCTGCGTCTGTGTCTCTCTGTCTGCCTCCAGCCCCTGGCCCAGGTCATTTTATTCACAAAATAACCTTTTACAGAGTGTTCGTAAGAACCAATCAGATTTCTTCTGAGCATTTCCACAAACCCCAGGTGGGGAGAAAGTTAAACTAATTAAGCACACATATTTCTGAGATAAACAAATAACAGAACTACAAAGGAGGACATTTGGCAACCCCGGAGATGATAAACAAGCAATACATATGATAAGAAGGATGGCCAGGAGGACAGCGATCATTATCACCTTCATGTGAGATCTGTTTCCTGGCCCTAAGATTAACATCCTAAGATTAACATATTAGAAAGCTACATTAAAGAAGCTTGCCCACTATCTTTGATGACCCAGGACGCCTGCCTGGCGAAGCAACTGGGCTGTGTACGTGACTTGTCAAGCAGAGAGAAATGGGCAGTAGAGGAAATGGCCAGAGATGCAGAGGGTTGTGGGATTTGATCAGAAATTATTGTCAATGTTTCAAACCCAGTCAACACAATGCATTCATCGTGGACACAATGGCTTGATGCAGCGGCGTAGCGTGGGTTGTCAGCACCCGGGGCAAGGCAAGTAATTTGCGCCCCCTAACCCGTGGATTTTAGCACCCGAGTGCGAGCGCGCCCCCCCCATGTTGCGCCTGATGCAGCCGGCACCCTTGGCACCCCCCACGCTACGCCACTGTTCCAACGTTCAGCTTCACTGGATGCCCACGAGTTATATTGTACGGAGAGAGGGATAAAAACTTTCCTTTCTGTCCACTCTCTCCTTGCCATGCCTAGCTTTGCAGGCTTCTCTCCTGTCGCCTCTTGCTTGCCTTTTCTCTAAACTAAAAACAAACCCAATGCTGCCGCCTTTCCTCAGGGCACCGGCTCCATCCCCTTGCTTAGATTCCCTCTACCAAAGCTGAAAGGAGCCTGAAGTTCCTCCTGATCGTGAATGGGAAACAGCTGGCGAAGCCGGCGGCCTGCCAGGGAAGGGATCTCTTCCTAACTCCTGCTCCACGGAGCCCATTCCTTGCAAGCGCTCTCTGTCTCCCTGTCCCTCGGATGGCGAGCGCCTTTGGAAACACGGAGCAGGCGCTTGCCGGCGAGCAGCCGCCCCCCCACCCCTTCCCAAGCTAATCCTTTTAAAACCGAAAGCCCCTTAACCCGCTGGCGAGAGGCTTAGCCGGGCCTCGCCCGCCCACTGGCTTCCTCTCAGAGGTTTTTGGGGAGCGCAGGGCGCGGCGAGGCCCCTCGGAGCTCTCCTCCCTCCCAGTCGGCAGAAGCAGCCGCCGCCTGGGGCTGGGCCGAGGGGATGGCGGCGCGACGGGGTGCGGAGGCTGCCCATGCCCGGCCAGGCGTCGGTGGCGGCGTCAGCGCTGCTGCAGCGGCTGCTCCTCCTGTAAGCAGTGAGTGGAGCGCAGCCGCAGCAGCGGCGGCAGGGGGCGCGCGTGCGCTGGGGCGCAAGGCTGGCGGTGGCGGCGGGGAGCCTGGCGGAGGAAGGAACTTGTCCCTTCCCTCTGGACTCGCGCCCCCCCAGATGTTGCGCCCGGTGCGGCCGGCACCCTTGGCACCCCCCACGCTACGCCACTGGCTTGATGCATATTTCATAATTCCTCACAGTAATCCCGCCTGACCTCACACTCTGGATATTTGCACTCCTACATTGCATCAGTGCAACAAGAAGTCTGGAATGACTCAAGAAGGGCTTGGTTAAACATAATGTACTGCAGAGGCAGTCTAGGGCTGTGGCAATATGAAGTATAATCCAGTCCATGCCAACCAGCCCAGGACGCCCTTTGCACTTGTGCAGTGCTATTTTCACAAGGGATGTTTAACTCAGGATCAACTTACCTGGAGCTAATAACCAATGTCTCATACATCACACAAGATTGGCACCTCCCATGTTCCCTGGGGACAGCTTTCCACAAAACAGAAATAAATGTGGGATACAGGATGGTGAATGAGATGAATCTTTTGTCTGTTCCATTGGGATTCATGTTTTTCATTTTGACAGCAGTTGAACTGGGAGCAAATGAGCCTCTACAATATTTAGGACAGATAGTCAACCAGCCCAGAAAAGGCCAAGAAAGAGCGGTTCTAGAAGTGTTTAATATGGGAATACCTATCTCTTATTGAGCACCCTATTTCCAGGTCAAGGTGGGTGGTAGAAGGGATTGCAGACATTGCCCAGCATTAATTCAATAACATGGGTACCTATTTGACCAAACAGACTTGCTCCTCTGCAAATGCTGATATAGCAGCACACACATGGATATGTATGTTCTTGAGAAAAGGCTTGCTTGCATCATTCATCTCAATTGATCTCTCTGTATTTGTCCATTGAATACATGTACTAAATATTTTTTGCAGCAGAATATTTTTAGCCAGCCTTCCTTCCTCCTAGAGTTTAGTTTCTTTTTTAATCAGTCTTTTCCACAAGTCAATTAAATTGTAGCCATTGAGTTTAAACCAGCTTAGTTTCATGGTGTCTGGTCTGACATCTTAGTGGATAACATACTGAAGGCTGATTCAAACTTATGCAATCTTGCTGAGGTATTCTTTTCAAAAACAGTCTTGCCTCCTTTTTTCCTTCCTTCTACACAATCATGTCTAGATTCAGAGTTATTTGCTATTTTCTGCTTTAGTACTGCTGAACCACTGTGACCTACTCTTCTTCCTTCCATCATTCAATGTCAGCCGAGGTCTGAATTGATATCCTCATTTTGTCTATAGTCTCTGGAGACCTGTCAAGAGCTTCCTCAACAAGCTGAGCTCTGCTCAACAAGATTTTCTTCCACCCAGTTTCTTTAGTGTCCTGAATTTTGAATTTTAGAATTATATAAAGCAGTGACTGCTGTCGAGTTTATTTCCCCAATTATTGTATAGTGATAGTATAACCTTTCAAACCTGTATGTTACCTAATATTTGCCCTGCTAGCTCCACTGAACTTTTTAAACCATGTAAACTTGTCAACTTGTTCTATATACTTTCCACTGAATGGTACTTCTACAAACTTTTCCTCATTAATTTCAGCCACTGTATTACCAGCTTTTATTATGAGACCACAGCTGTGTTATCCTCTCCATCCAGGTAGGTATATTATTGTGATGGGAGCACCATTAAGTTCTTAAAATTAACATTGCCTTCTGTGCCCCAAGATGTGGCAGCTGGGCCTTATTAGATTCTATACATTTTGTTTAATTGATTACCACATTCATTACTTTGAATTGTATACCACCTTGGGAATTCAATCTGAACTTGCAAAGCCACTGGCTGGAAGGATTTGGATGGTGTGGAAGTGTTCCTTTGCTAGCAGAGAAAAGTGCCACTGGGAAGGCAGATCTGTGGTGGATCTCAGCACACCCATGAAAAGCTTAGTGGGTGTAGATCTACCACTGGTGGTTTCTACTAGCAGCAGGCCCTGAAACCAAACATGTTGACATCTGTTGAGTCCAATACCCCTTCATTCTCCCATCTACTGTTGGCAGAATGCTTCTGAATAGTCGTACCTTGGTTTTTGAACAGCTTATTTCTTGAACATTTTGGCTCCCGAAGGCCGCAAACCCGGAAGTGACTGTTCCAATTTGCGAACTATTTTTGGAAGCCAAATGTCCGAAGGGGCTTCCATGGCTTCCGATTGCCTGCAGGAGCTTCCTGCAGCCAATCTGAAGCTGCGCTTTGGTTTCCGAACATTTTGGAAGTTGAATGGAATTCCAGAACAGATTCTGTTCGACTTCCAAGGTACAACTGGACTACTTTGCTGGGAATCGCAAGTGAAAAAAGCCCTATATGCATGTGGTTGGGCACTGTGGGAACAGAAGGCTGAACTAAATGGGACTTCAACCTCATTCAGCCCTTCCTTGGCTTGTGGGCTGGGGGTTTATCCCACAAGGGCCAACAGTGATGCCGAAATCCAGCAACTACTCTATTCCGAACTTAAAAATGGAAATTTTGAAAGTGTAACGCTGGGGGTCAACAAAAGAGGTTTAAAGACTCCTCTCCATGCAGTTCTTAAAAATGTAGTATAAATACAGACGACTGGGAAACACTGGCCTGCGAGCGCTCCAATTGGAGAACAGCCTTTACCAAGGGAACATTCACAACCTCTCTATAGTTTCTAATTTGACTGAAGTGGTACAGAAATCAAAATTGTTCCTGAAATACTGTGTTTTGTTAAATCTGGCCTTATCTTTAAATTTTGTGCATCACTTTAGGCAAAAAGCAAAATGTATTATTATTTTTTGAACATGGAGATAGAAAAGGGAAGCACAGTGCTTAATTTGACAGCAGGCTTCTTGCCTCTAGAAATATATTATAATTGGGAGCAGGAGGGTAATTGCTTTAGGGATTTTGGGTAGAAAGCCGAGTTGCTGGCTCATATCAGACTCATGAGCTTGAATTACTTTTTAATACATATTCCTGCCTAACACATTAGCAAAAAGAAAAACTCTCATGCATGCAATTGGTGTACTTCTAAAACAGCTTGCCTATTTAGTGTTAGACATAAAGATCCACCACGCCGATTGTTTCTGCAATTATTTGGGTTTCGATTCATTCATCTTCAACTACTTTGCATTTCTTATCATTTGAATTGATCTAAAGGAGTTTCCTCATTTCATTTTTTGGGAGGGGATTGTAGTATAGTAACAAAGGGAAAGATTAGAATGTGAGAGCTAAGCTTGTATTCAGTTAAGAGTCTTCCCTTTCATACTGCTTAAAACTGAAAAAGCAACACAGTTAATTCAGGCCCATTGCCATTTTTGTAAAGTATGGAAATCCTAACAAAACACATTTATATAAATAGATTGGAACTGGAAAAAAATGAAAATGAAGCATTAACAGAAGGGATTGTTACAAATGTGCTTTATATCTGATGATCGCATTGTATTTGTACAATTCTTTCTTGTACTAAATGGAAATCAGATTATCTTCTAGCTTTTCCTTATAGCCATAATGAAATGAATGGGGGGAAGTCCATTAAAACGGAACCACTGAACAGCCTGCTGATGGACAGCAGGATGTAACTGTTTAAATAAAACAGTGTAGGCATGATCCAGTCAAACATAAACACTTTCAAGTCCCATGCTTAACTCTCTTCCACTAGAGTCAACACAACTCTTAACTTTGGCTAGATAGTGCCACAAGTATTTTCTTCGTACCTTGGGAATAAAACAACACATCATGGAGATATAAACTGGTATGCTGATATGCATAATATACAATTACCATTAAGAATAGAAAATATTTGTAGAAATGTAGTATTATTTGACTCAGTCATTTTTCAATAATAACTTGAGTCTCATTTTTATTGACTGAAAGTCTAGAGTTCTCCCAACCAATAGATCCACTGTTCCATAACATGATATTTCAGGGAAAGTTTGTACATCATTAAAGAGGGGCATATTTTCCTCATAACTAATCTGGAAGTTTCTCTACTCAGAATTTGGTGGGAATTTCCCATATATTCCTGAGCCACAAAATTGTAAACATACCATAAGTGAGAGCTGGACCATAAAGAAGGCTGATCGCCGAAGAATTGATGCTTTTGAATTATGGTGCTGGGGGAGACTCTTGAGAGTCCAATGGACTGCAAGAAGATTAAACCTATCCATTCTTAAGGAAATCAGCCCTGAGTGCTCACTGGAAGGACAGTTCGTGAAGCTGAGGCTCCAATACTTTAGCCACCCCATGAGAAGAGAAGACTCCCTGGAAAAGACCCTGATGTTGGGAAAGATGGAGGGCACAAGGAGAAGGGGACAACAGAGGACGAGATGGTTGGACAGTGTTCTCGAAGCTACCAGCATGAGTTTGACCCAACTGCGGGAGGCAGTGGAAGACAGGAGTGCCTGGCGTGCTCTGGTCCATGGGGTCACGAAGAGTCGGACACGACTGAACAGTTAAACAATAAAAAAACAACCATAAGTGCTTGATTAAAACTGAAACAAAAATACGCTATGTTTTAAAAATTCTGGTCCTTTATTATTTATGAAAGCAGCTTATTAATACATTTTGTATAATAAAAAAAATCACAGGAACACAGGAAGCCTCATACCAATCTGGACCATTTGTCCGTCTTCGTCCCATACCACCTACTCTGACCGACAGCATCCTTTCTCAAGCAGAGAGCAGGGAACATCATCCTTTTAACCGGAGATGCCAGGGATTAAACATCAGGCCTCCTGCCTGAAATACATGTACTCTACAACTGAGCTATGCTCCCACTCCTTTATGTTCTACCTTTATTTTTTTATTAAAAAAACAAACCTCTACAACTGAGCTATGCTCCCACTCCTTTATGTTCTACCTTTATTATTTATTAAAAAAAACACCAGTTAATGTGTTTGTAAAATGAGAAAGGAACTTGCTTTTAATAAAGTCAAGGAAAACAGCATTTACAGAATTGGTATTTTAGTTTAAGATCTCGGAGATCCATTGTTCATCACTTACAAGGAGTTAATGGGCACTTCTGACTCAACAGCACTGGGCCAAGGGTACGAGGTGTTTATATTGCCTCTCATGCTCCGAAGAGCTTACAAAGCAATCATTGTAGAATGGTAGGAAGGGAAATGCAGTATACTTCTTTTTAAAAGGTGCTGAGGTTTCTGTACGGGTGTCTTCTTACTGTCTGTGATTGCTAGTTCTATGCTGCACTCAGGGATTTTAGGCTGGATCCTAATTTTCATTCTGTGAATGAAGCTAGATGTTCCCAACAGCCCCTTTCCACTTAAACCCTCTCTAGCCTCTGAATCTCTGCTCCTGAGGACTGGGGGGAAACAACCAAAACAGAATGGCATATGGCAGGCGGGGATGGCTAGCAGCAAGAAAGGGAGGCTGCGTGGGCAGAAGAGCCTCTTTACTCACACAGAAATCCTTTGGATCCATGCCCTAGTTCAGGGGTAGGCAACCTAAGGGTCAGGTGCGGCCCAATCACCTTCTCAATCTAGCCCACAGAAGGTCCGGGAATCAGTGTGTTTTTACATGATTAGAATGTGTCCTTTTATTTAAAATGCATCTCTGGGTTATTTGTGGGGCCTGCCTGCTGTTTTTACATGAGTAGAATGTGTGCTTTTATTTAAAATGTATCCCTGGGTTATTTGTGGCACATAGGAATTTGTTCATTCCCCCCCCCAAAAAAAAATAGTCTGGCCCACCACATAGTCTGAGGGACGGTGGACCGGCCCACGGATGAAAAAGGTTACTGACCCCTGCCCTAGTTTCTAGGGCAATAGAAATTTAAAGGTACAGAAAGTGGATCAGAAAGCTAGTTTCTACAAGAATGGAATTGTGTGCCAGGTGGAGTGTCATGATGCATAGGAGGGAAATTTTTCAATCATTCGTTGTGCGCTGCCATGAGTCTCGCACAGAAGAATGGGACTTTAAAATGTATTAAAATAAATAAGAAGTATTGCTTTACAACTAGGAACACCTTCAAGCGAGGACTGCTTTACAAATGGCAATTCTTTAGGGGCAAGGGTTTTGGGTTTTTTAATGAACGAACAAAAACACCTGTTGCGTACATGTAAAAAAGTTCTTGTTTTACTACATGTATATGATAGGAAATTCCTAATGTGCAAGATACAGGTACCCAGTGTGCAAAAGACATCTGCACAACCTTCTCGTATTATTGCAGACAAAGGTATTCTTCCTGTATATTTGCATAGGAACAGAAATCAACGTGTTATCTTTTTGTTTCATGCTCAAAAACAGAACACTAACAGCACAATCCTATGTGTGTCTAGTCTGAGGTAAGTACGTACAGGACTGCAATTTAATTTATTCAGTTTTGGAAATAAAAGCATTCAGAAGAGTTCTGTGCAGAGAGGGACTACAAACTGGCACTAAGTTTTTAAACAAAGAATACTACTGTGGTTCAGAGGCCATTGAGATCAGAAAACATTAAAATAAGGAGGATGTGAATAATTTCTGTTTCAGTAAAATAAATAATGTTGCAGTCCTGCGTGTCAGGAGTAATAGCACAATACTGAATATGTCTACTCGGAAGAATGTCCCACTGTATTCAGTAGTGGCTTGGCCCCAGGTGTACAGAATTGCAGCACTAATTATCACAGAGGTATGGTTTTTGCAGAGTTAACAAATCAAAATTGTGGCACGATTCTCTCTTTTCAACTGTTTATTGTTTTTTTAAAAATAAATGTTTATAGGCATAACTTGGATATATGGTAAGTTCCGTTCCAGACCACTGCAATAAAGCGAATATTGCAAAAAAAGGGAGTCACACTGTTATGTACTGAAGTTCTCACCCTGGGCCAGCAGGGGGATACTGTAGATAGTTCAGGTCCACATATGCAAATAAGGGATCAAAAGTGACATTCAGTGATTGGATAGTTACAGAAAATGGTTACTGTTGTGTTCTAGTGGAGCTCTATATAAGCAGGCTGGCTGAACCCTTCAGTTCAGTTCTGTTCCGGCCTGTGAATAAACAAGAGCTGTTTGAAGAATCGCTGTGTCGTCTGATATGTTCACCCACAACTTAACTTTTATTTTGTTTCTCAGTGCATATGAGTGTTATGTTTACACTATTAAGCAAAGACTCCTTGGCTGCAGGGGCGGGAGGGGAAAAACCTGGCTCCAGCCCTGGCCAGCTCCATTCTCGAGAAGAGAGGCAGTATTGAGGAGGCCTCCTTTCCCTGGCTGGGCTTCGTGCAGCTGCACCGACATCCTCACAATGATAAATGTCTGTAAAGCACAATAAAGCACTGTGCAATAAAAAGAGGTATGCCTGCGTAGTTAGGAGGTGACCATTAGGAACAACGGCCATCTACTGCTAATAGTGACCAGTTTTTGTCCAGCAGAGGGAGATTATACTATAAAATATGCAGCGTAAGACAGCGAAGGATAATTTCACTGTAGTTTTGTTATTCTCATTTGTTGTTATTCTTATTTGTTGATCATAAACAACATTTAATTAGGAGATATTTATATGAAAACTATAAAATACTGAACCAATGATAGTCTAAGGCTAGCCTTGGAGTAAATCTTACTGAATTCGATAGGACTTACTTCTGAGTAGACATGCCTAGGATTGCACTATAAGAGGTAGATTAGTATGCACTGATGGTCAAAACAGAGAAAGATTAATAAATCATAATCCCTCCCTAATATTTACTGTAAAATTCAACAGTGTACATCTCTTCACCAGGAGACCATACAGGATATAGCTGACAAACATGTTTAAAGTTTTGTCTTGTCTTGTGAAGCAGCTTGTAAAATCCTTATTAATAAGCACTAAAGTTTCACTTGTCCAGATAAGATTCTATCATGCAGTTCTTTAGTTAATAAAACGTAAGACTTCTTACAACTGTCCAAAAAATATAGTGGGTCACTGATTTCAGATGGATTAAATCCTTCCTGGACCAACTGAAATTTTTGTTGCTTGAAAGTTCCTGTGACCTCCATTACTTCCTACAGGCAAAAGAGAAGATTTTTAGTTTGTTGGCTGTAAACAAAACAGGCTCACCAAGAGATGTGTTACATCTTCATCTGGGGGGAGATGAATATCTTCAGAGTCTGAGGCTACCTTTGAATGACTCATGAAACCATGGTGCAGTATAATGCGAATGAATCACAATGACCTTGGGTTGCTGATAAGGCCAAGAATCTGGGAGGTTTAGCCTCTGCTTTTAGTTAACCACAATTTGCCATATCCTCCAGACCCTGAATTTTGATTAACACCAACTGTAGTCAGTTTCAACAAACTAGTTCCATAACCCTTGGTTTGAATTCGACATGTTTGAAATTAACAGTTAACATTAATGATTTTTTTTTTAATGCCCCATGACATTATAAACCAGAAGCAAAACTAAATGCTTCTTAACCCCTCAGCCACAATGCTGGAGGAGAGAGAGGGAGCACATGATTGCAAGGTTTGTTCTTGCTCATGTACATCACAATAAACCATGGTTTAACATGAAATGCAAAATGCAGCTTCATTAACTTGGTTCACACATGAAGGAAATCTAAACTATGGTTTACTGAGACCACATGAAAGTCTGAGCTATGAGTTGTAGTCAATAACAAACCTTGACCACAGCTTGTGATTAGTGAGGAAATAAATCCTGGGAGGCTGCACATTTGAACTGTTTCGGTAAGCTATAGTTTGGCTCATTTTGTTGTGTGAACCAACTTAATGTCAAGCATGGAGTTCTGAAGCTTGTGTATGGGATCTTTGAAGCAGAATTTATAAAAGTAGCTTTATAATACACCAATATCCTATAATTTGCTGAACTTTTAAATCTATAAATTTGTTTGGAAACTAAAGATGATATTACAAAATTTTTAAGAGATAATATTTGATACAAAGATTTATACAAATTGTTTTAGCTGCCCACATAACTTTCCTCTGACTCATACAACTGTCACAGAAATCAAAGATGGAAAAGGCAGTGAGGTTCATCTCTATACTGACACATGGCTTATTCAATTTTTAAAAATCCTTTGCCCAACCAAAAAGTGTTCTGCAAAAGCCAGTAGGAATACTAGGCATGTGGTCTACCAAGGCATGTGGTCATATATAATTCCCCTGATCTTATTTTTCTGCTCTTTCTCTTTTTCCTGTTGCACTGTGTGAGGAAATACACAGAGATGCATTTGCTCAATTCAAAACCAATTCTTAACGGTCTTCCTATTAGAAGCAGAACAAAGCTAAAGTCTTGCAGGATTCAGTTCTTAGTATGTATCTTTCAGTCTCACCCAAGAGCAGCCTTTATTACCTCCCAGTACCCCTCCCTACCAGATATTGATGCAGGCAAGGACCCCACAGTACCCCTGGCTCACAATATTCCCATTTACAAAATCCAGTTATGAAACGTGGTGGCCAACAGATGTAAGCTGAGATTGTATTTATTTTATGGATAGCCAACACAGTGCATTCCATACGTTGTCAAATGACAACTCACTCCTGCCCATTGGCCATGCTGGGTTGGTGGGAGTTGGAGTCCAACAACAACATCCAGAGGGCACCATGTTGGCCAGCCTTGACCCATCACTACAAACAACTGTGTAACTGAGTTCACTTTTCAAAGAGTCAGTAGCAACCTGGTGCCCCCTCCAATGTTGCTGGAACTACTGACCATTGGCAATGCTGGCTGAGGCTGATGGGTATTTTAGGTCAAAGGATCTGGTGGGCACCAGCTGTGAGGGGGGGAGTCTGCTATTATGTAATTTCTAATATGCTCTGTTCTAGATGCGGAATCTCTACATTCCAACATTATTTCTTTTGCCAGTCGAAATTTCATTTTGTTATTCCTGATTCATGTTTCTAATCCCACTAATCCCTTTATATTATCTTTCCTGGGGTACACAACTCTTTCCAATTTAGCATAATCTGTAGTTTTCATTAGTGTGCTATCTAATTCCAACTTGTTAATGGAAATGGTAAAGAGGACTAAATGTACAACTGATTTCTGAAATACCCATTAGGTAGCTTTCTCTGAAGTCATCACTTAGTGTTCAGTATGTGTGGCTTAGTAGATCACTGAGCTGATTTCCGGCTAATGATTAAAAGGCTTGGAGACATGCCTATGGCGCTTTGTATATTATTACCTGGAGTCTTATAAAGAGTGGACAGGCATAGCTGGGCAGATACATCACCACATGTTGATAAAGTTGTTCCAGATCTAAAGACTTATTAGGCTTTAAGATGACAGAGGCCATTCCTGCTTTTCCTTCATAACCTGTAGGGGATAATTAATGTTATATTCATTAAAATTCAAAAAGGCCCAGCTATCAAATGATATAGTCAGTGCTTCTGATATCACACCATAGTATTGCTTTTGGATAAATGAAGAAAACACCATAATAATTCATGGTTCTGGTCGCACATCACCCCCCTGTTTGTCTGAGCTTCTTTCCATAACTGTTTAAGCCCAGCTTCTGCTGGGGAGGGTGGGATATAAATAAATTTTATTATTATTATTAAACCAGAAAGTTGTATGGGTCACTTAAATCTGTGCTTGCTACAGTGAAGCGTATCTGGTTCAGATTCCAAGCTAGCATCACAAGGACAGACTTGCGTTAATAGAGTGCACAGTCTGTTGTTTCTTTTTCCATAAAAGCCCTTCTAAATGCCTATTCTAGTTTTCAGTACTGGGAGCTAAAAAAATGCATTTTATATTAAATGGATGCTCCTGAGCTTGAGGAAGGGAAAAAAAATGAAGAAGAATTGTTTTACTAATACTGCAGGGAGATGGTATTCTTGCTGGTGCATGGAATCTGTTTCCAAACATTTTAAATAGCTATGTGAGTGCTCCTATAGGAATAGTAAAGTTGGGAGCATTCAGGCTTCAGCAGGTGACACAGTGACTCCTACCCATGGGAAACAACTGGGGTTTCTCTATGGTATTTTCGATAGCTTATGGCAATGAGGAGGCAGAGATGGCATTAAAGCGAAGGAGCATAAGACTTGATTGTGACTTCATAGGTTAGAGCTATGTGAATGTCAGACCTGTAGCAAAGGCAGCAGTTAAGAAACTGTACTTCTCTTTCATTCTGTAGTGCTCTGTTAGATGCTTAGCATAAAAACAATGCTAATTTCAGATGCAACTCCCCCCCTCTGCAAAACTGTCATAATGATCCCAAATACATTTAGTGGTACCTCTGGATGCGAACAGGATCTGTTCCGGAGCCCCGTTCGCATCCTGAATAGAATGTAAGATGCAACTGTGCATGCACGGGTCACGTTTTGCCGCTTCCGCACATGCATGTGATGTCATTTTGAGCGTATGCGCATGCGTGAGCGATGAAACCCGGAAGTAATGCGCTCCGTTACTTCCGGGTCGCCGCAGAGTATAACTTGAAAACGCTCAACCTGAAGCACATTTAACCCGAGGTATGACTGTATTTTAAGCTTCGTTCATTTTAAGTTTTCTAAGCAAATATTTCCCCCTGATTAACAGAATTAAAAATCTGCAAATTAAGTTATTTACATTTTAGCTAGCCCTCTTTGTTGTTTAGTTTTCGCTTAGATTTATGCATGCGATGTTCAATGCATGTGTGAACATTTTCTTTCATCCTCCATCCCAAAATAAAGCCATATCACAAACTACTTAAGGCTAAAATACTATATGCACATTTAATGTGGCTCACTTCTGAGTAAACATGCATATAGGATTGCATTGATAAAAACTGGTTTCCTGGCATAGGAAGTTTTCTCTTTTGAAAATAGAAACAAAGCCTCTGTATGGAAGTCTGGCACACTTAGGAGGCAATATAAACCTCATTGGAGCATAGTCACCAGCACATCATATACAGACCTATTACTGATGCTGGTCAGGGTGGAAGGTGGGATGGCAGGAAAAATGCTGTTTTGCTGAGCTGGTTCCTAGGCTGATGCATTGACAATGCCTTTATCAGGCCTGTTGCTGCTACATGATGACAGCAGCATCCCCAAATGCCCCATTTCCAATTAGAGGAGTTCCACTTTGGGGTGTTCCTTATTGTGGGTCAGCCTCACTGTCGGTGAAACCCTTCTGGCATATCTAGGTGGGTTCGGTTGAGGAATTTGTCCACCTCATCAAAAAAACCCTCTAGCAGAGCTAACTGGGAATTTAGATAAGCGTCACTTCTCTGGATCGTATCATAAGCTTGTTTGTTACACACTGATGTACAGACTTTCAAATTTCATTACTGACTTCATTTTTTAAAAAAAGCTTCCTTCCTAACGAATATCCCTTCGATATTAGCAGATGCCATTTGCATCGACACTATTTACGAAGTAAAATGCGGAGTATTTTCCTTACCTTGTACAGAAACCCCATACACGTTGGCTTCCTGTATGAAATCCAACATACCAATGACATCAGAAACCTCGGTAGTGGCAACGTTTTCCCCTTTCCATCTAAAATGAAAAGTGTGCAGCTAAATATGCATAGTACCTCATGATAGCTTGCAATTCTGCTTTTTTAATTTTAACCATGCAGAAAAAACACCAAGCTTGCATTTCTTTTAAAGACTGTTCTCTGCAAAACAGGAATATTGCACTTCATTTGGGATTTTGACAGTATCTGCTCATTACTGATAAAACTATGATTTATCATCACTTCCAGGCACGATGAGCTTTCAGGCATATACACTCCCCTCTTCCTTCACGGTCATGTGAAGATTGGCTAATTGGAAGTAGATTGGGGGGGGATTGAGAGCTGAGCATTCATGTTCAAACCCTAAACTGTGGTTAATAACTATGGATTATTGAAAGAAATTTTGCTTAATTTTTTAAAAAGTTGGCTTGCTTCAGTTAACCATAGTTTACTGGACCACAATTGATCTGGTCCAGACATAATGCTTAATTGCAGTTAGCTAAAAATGGAAGGGAAAGCTTACAGTCTCCCAGAGAAGGAGGGAGAATGAGTGTGTGGGATGAAGGCTTGCCCAGGCTTTTGTGAATGTAACAAAAAACCACAGTTGTAGCCAATGTCAGTCCTACTCAAAGTAAACCCACTGAAATCAAAGGACAAGTTATTTTTAATTGTTCTACACTGAGTAGGACAAATACCACCATTTATCATTACCAGTACACCTCTTGACTTCAATATATTGAGGAATTAAACTTACAAAGGTTAGCTGTGAATTTAATTGTTAGAAAAATCAACCTGTAAACTTTAAAGCAAAGCATATTATTGGAGCATACAGGTTGTATAGTAGGCAGATGTATTCCCTGCTTCTTACGATTAGCTATTTCCAATGATTTTTACTTTTAGGTAAAATATTCCCCCCACTCGGTGAAAATGTTTGTAGTCAGATGTAGAGTGCACTGGGCATAGAACAAAAGTAAGTGTAAGCAACACTATCTGTACACACACACACACACATTCAGATGGTTTAAGTTTTATTAGTAGCTGTACCTGAATGTATCTCCTGTCCTGTCCCAAAAATAAAGGAAGTTATCTTGATCTTGAAATATCAGGTCCCCTGTATTGAAATAAAAATCTTCCTTCTTAAACACGCCACAAAGTAATTTCTTTTCTGTGTCTCTCTTATTTCCAGCATAGCCAAAGAATGGATTCTTTGAGTGTACTTTGGATATTAAGAGGCCAGGCTCACCTGTGTGTAAAATTGTGGAGAAGAAGACAGATGCAAGTTAGTTCAGCACAATCTGTAATTATTTACCAAGTTGTCTAAAGCTATTAAAAGGACAGAATGCCTCTTGAAGCATCGTAGCAAAAAGTGTTTGTGTGTATGTGAGTTTCTCTTGCATTGCCTCTCTTGTCAATCCAAAGTGATCACAAAATGCTGACCAAAGAAGCATGTCAATTCACTCTAAAAGATCCTAAGAAAAATATAAAGGCGGCTTTAAAAAGGTAAAGGTACCCCTGCCCGTACGGGCCAGTCTTGACAGACTCTAGGGTTGTGCGCTCATCTCACTCTAGAGGCCGGGAGCCAGCGCTGTCCGAAGACACTTCCGGGTCACGTGGCCAGCGTGACAGGCTGCATCTGGCGAGCCAGCGCAGCACACGGAACGCCGTTTACCTTCCCGCTAGTAAGTGGTCCCTATTTATCTACTTGCACTCGGAGGTGCTTTCGAACTGCTAGGTTGGCAGGCACTGGGACCGAGCGCCGGGAGCGCCGCGGGGATTCGAACCGCCAACCTTTCGATCAGCAAGTCCTAGGCGCTGAGGCTTTTACCCACAGCGCCACCCGCGTCCCACAAACTCTGCTCTAAATTATTATACTATGGCCATGATAAATCAAAAGCAGACTGTAGTCAGCATACAAACTCAAGACTTCTCAAGAAGGAAAATATGATGCCACCCATGTACAGAATCCAACTGGACTAGGAGTTAAATCTCACTTTAACACTGGTGATGGGATAACATCCTCTACCAGACATGAGTGCAGCGGACTAACTTAGGGAGCAGAGAGAATGCTATTTTGGAGGACTCTGGGAGAATGGTTCTGTCACCTGGCATTTAACGACTGAAGCAGGTGCTTCATTCTGCCTACTCGTTGGGCAGGCCATGCCAGAACTCTCACATCCAGATGTACTGCACTTTGATAACAAACTATATGTCTGATACATTTGGGCCAAAAAAATGGGGGGGGGGGATATTCGGAGAGAAATAGAACTTAAGAGGGACTGCTTAGCTCTAAGCCAATGTGGTTTTAAGGCCTAATTTGGGTTGAAAAAATAATACTTCTGGGCCATTTAGAAAAACTGAAGGTTCTTTCCGCATACAGGAGTTTGAACCTCAACATTTCGACACTCAAATTTCAGGGCCTGCTACCTTGGTCTTCACATAACTGAGCATGCTCTTGCAATGTTTTTTTTCGGGGGGGGGGGGGGAGTGGATATTATAGACATGGATTTCCCAAGATCAGGTTGTGTATATTAAGCAAAATCAACACACAAAAGGGAAATTCTAATCTAGCCAAAAAAACCAGTCTAGTTTTTCTAGCAAAAATGTCAAGTGGAAGCTTTAGGAGATTGCTTTCCTGTGGTCTCATTATTTTCCTTAAATATGGATTAAAGAAGAAATAACAAAGAATCCCAAATAAACTGAAACAATATGAGCTATAAGCTTGTTAGAATTAAATAATTGTAAATATCTAAATAACATACAAATGAAAAGAAACAAAATTGTTTCACAATCTGGCCACCAGATGACAGCAGTGGCTTGGCATTATTTGATCCTTAGCTATGCATTTTAAAATTCTGGAGACTTTTCTAGCAAGTACAATAGCAAGTATGAATAAAGAGTAAGGCTTTATATCAGAGCAACTGTTAAGAATTTGCATCGCTGACAGCATGGAAACTGTGACAGGCTGGGCGAAGTACTCAACGCTAGGGTCTCATAAGCACATTCAGTTGTGATGCCATCTTCGCTGGAAGTAAACTCATGTAACACAGTGGTTGTAATATAACTGAGTTACACATGGACTCCACTAATGCTTTTCTAATTTATTAAGTTCAACAAGCGACGTGACCAAAACATTTTACCAGAACTCCACAGTGTTTTTCTGATATTTCAAATCTGTCTCCTTGTACTATGGAGCAGCACTTACTGTATTTTTCCGTCTATAAGACACACCCATGTATAAGACCCCCCCCATTTTGGGGGACTCAATTTTAAGAAAATGAGGGGAGATGGCCCAAAGTTGTTGAGCGTCTCCCTCCACACAGCTGCGAGCAGGAAACAATCCCTAGATTGTATCCTGCACACAGCGGCATTGGGTGGAAATTGCGCTCCGGCCAACTGGCTGGTTGGCGGGTGTGCTGCCCCCCCCACTATCCATGTATAGGACAACCCCCGTTTTTTGACATGATTTTTGAGTCAAAAAACCTCATCTAATACACAGAAAAATAGGGTATATAATTGTCTTGTAATGTCTATGTGCATCTCTGTGTACAAACAAGCCCTACACCTTTAGCAAAATCTGCCTTATAATATTTACGGTTTTCTCAGCAATCCTTAAAAATTCAAGCTAAGATTCTCAGCATCCTGAATGATACACCTTGGTCCGGGGATTCACAGTACAGCAATGACCAAGGTGGTTTCTCTTGATACGACTAAGGAACAGTGACTATGCCTGTTAAGAAACTGCAGTCCTATTAAAGTTTGTGTTCTTGTTTTCATTTCAGTTAGGCATCCAATACCTCTGGAGTATCTACTGCCATCAAAATTCAAGATAAAATCCTTACCTTTCTTGACTCTTTCACACCATCCATGTTTGTTTCTGATTGGCTCTCCTTTTTGCAAATCATACTTGATTAAGTCGAAAGGGAAAAAGAGCTTAAAGTAGAAAGAAAAATGGGATCAGTAATGTTTAGACAGTGACATCTTGTGGCAACATTCAATAATGTACATTAAATGAGTTGTGTGCTCTACTTAATGATTGTACTTACCTAAAAGTAAGCTTTTATAAAGATGCAACAAATACAATTTAATTGTAATATTCATATTGTAAACTACTCAGAGTGCTTTTGTTATTGTCTGTATATTTGTAAATAAATAAACATGGGGAATATTTAAAACCTTGGGCACCAATGCTGTGAAATGAAGTAATTTCATATACCACTTTCAAAAGTTCTAATCTGCTTACCAAGTTATACAAAATGCATTTCAAAACTTTCTCAAATGTCAGATTGTGAAATTCAAAAAATGTTAGAGATATATCAGGGGTGGGAAACCTGTGAGCCTTCAAACATTGCTGAACTACAAACCCTATCATTAGACGATAGCTGTCAACTTTTCCCTTTTCTTGCGAGGAATCCTATTTGGAATATGGGAATTTCCCTTTAAAAAAGGGAAACGTTGACAGCTATGCATTAGACATGCTGGTTCAGTCTGATAAGAGTGCAACAACATCTGGAAGGCCGCAGATTAGTCACCCTCGGAGTAAAGGAATAGATGAAATTGTGGCAGTCAAAATATAGATCCACTAGCTGTAGAAAGCTGCATTCTCATGTTACATTTGCATGTGTTTCTAGACAACAAAGTGAAGAGGCTCTTCAGAATATTACAAATGGTTATAAATAGTCAATGAGTCAAAGTATTCCTTCAATGACCACCTGTTGACTTGCTTCCCTCCTAGCTCAACAGGAAGGCCACTTTCCACCTACACAATTACACACACTATGAATAGGGAGCCACCTTCCAGTATCAACGACATACAATAAGATTTATATGAATAAGTTTCAGATATAACATGCAACATTGGATCCATGTTAATTTGCAGAATATATCGAAAAATGTCCTGTTTCACAACTCATGCTAGATTAAAACAAAATTAAATCCAAAAATGTTCTTCCATTTGCAGAAGAGGATGTGCAATTTCCCCCCTCACAAATGGAATCCTAACAACTGTTACAGAACTTCCCTCTCACAGCGGCGTGTAAAATCTTCTGCAAGCTCTTGTGCTGGTATTGCTAATAGCACTAGCATTTATTTTCCTTCCACTCATTCTTTGAATCCAATCCATTCAGTATGACTATTTGAAGCAAACCATGTTTGTGAATTGTTGTTGTTGTTGTTTAGTCGTTTAGTCGTGTCTGACTCTTCGTGACCCCATGGACCAGAGCACGCCAGGCACTCCTGTCTTCCACTGCCTCCCACAGTTTGGTCAAACTCATGTTTGTAGCTTCAAGAACACTGTCCAACCATCTTGTCCTCTGTCATCCCCTTCTCCTTGTGCCCTCAATCTTTCCCAACATCAGGGTCTTTTCCAGGGAGTCTTCTCTTCTCTTGAGGTGGCCTCAACTTCAGGATCTGTCCTTCCAGTGGGCACTCTGGTCTGATTTCCTTAAGGAATGGATAGGTTTGAACTTCTTGCAGTCCATGGGACTCTCAAGAGTCTCCTCCAGCACCAGAATTCAAAAGCATCAATTCTTCGGCGATCAGCCTTCTTTATGGTCCAGCTCTCACTTCCATACATCATTACTGGGAAAACCATAGCAAGGCAGTGATCCATGAAGGAGTGAATTGGGGTATAACAGCATAAAACATGTCAAGCACTATATTACCTCTGTCTTTAGAAATGAAATCCTAAACACACTTTCTAGGGAGCAAGCCCATGAAACAAAATGTGACTTACTTTTGAGTAAGCATGCACAAGATTTCACTCTAAATCTATTAGGACTGTAATAAGATATTACATCTCAACCATCTGAAATACATACTACAATATTTTAAAAAATGTTGCAATGGCTGCATTGGCATGTTAAGGCAAGCCATGGTTAATGGTTTCTGTAAATGTGCAGAAGAAACCTTGGCTTTGAGATGGCCTGCCATAATATGTAGATACAGCCAGTGCATTCTCCCACCTAACACAGCTGCTCTTCTTCTGGGTTCCCATTGCTATTCCACTCCCTTTCTTTAAAAATAAAATAAAAATCAATTTAAATCTCATGATAACTAATTCACTTGTTGTGAGCATGTGCCTTATTTGCAAAGTCATAACAATGAATCTCATCATTTGACAAATGGAAAAAAGATTCTATTTTGAAAGTTCAGGGTACCCATTGCCTTCCAGAACTTCAAGTGCTTTCTGGAGTCAGAAAGCCCCTACATCTTGGAGGTTGAATTACTCTCTTTCCTTCTTGCTTTTCATTCCAGTAAAATAATTTGGTCTGTTTGTTTTAATCTCTACTACTATTAATTTTAATTATTTGTAAATGCTTTTAATTGCTTTTATTGATAATTTTAATATTTCCTGTAAACTGAGTTATAGGTATTACTACCATCAAGAGTTACATAGGTAAAGGTAAAGGGACCCCTGACCGTTAGGTCCAGTCATGGACGACTCTGGGGTTGTGGTGCTCATCTCGCTTTACTGGCCAAGAGAGCCGGCGTTTGTCCGCAGACAGCTTCCAGGTCATGTGGCCAGCATGACAAAGCCGCTTCTGGCAAACTGGAGCAGCACACGGAAATGCCGTTTACCTTCCCACCGGAGTGGTACCTATTTATCTACTTGCACTTTGACGTGCTTTCGAACTGCTAGGTTGGCAGAAGCAGGGACCAAGCAATGGGAGCTCACCCCGTCGCAGGGATTCGAACCGCTGACCTTCTGATCGGCAAGCCCTAGGTTCTGTGGTTTAGACCACAGCGCCACCCGCATCCCTCAAGAGTTACATAAATTATGTTAAATAAAATGATCTTGTCATAAATCTTTTTTTCTTTTTCACAATGAAAATCCAGTTAGGAATCAAGCTTCAGGAACATGTTTCAGATAACACAAAACTGTAGGATCACAGACATAAAACATGCTTTTCCAGATGTAAAAGCATAAACGTTTCCTAATTGTTTTGCTGTTACTAAGTGGAAAAGTACACACACACACCCCGCACAACACTGTGAAAACGTTTGGCTATCCACTTCCATTTAATAGTTGCTGTCCAGCAAGTTGCATCTTGTACTTGTTATCCAACACCATCAAAAGAGGTTCTTCTGCGCATGTGTGTGTGGAGGATCAAACAGAGAACAGCTTGGATAACACTTTAACAACTGTAACTCATCATGGCCTTCAGATGCTAGCACCACATTTTTAAAAAAACTGAAGCTGAAGTCAATTCCTCCACAGCCAGACCCTCTTTCACCAGTGTCAGAACAGGGAAGGAGAGGATTGTTATCAAGAAAATTATATCTTCCAAGCAACAGCACACAGCAGCTTGAGCGCTGAACAAATGTAGTTTTCCTGAAGCGGATATACCATCTGGGAAAAGACACCTGGATTCTCTTGTTGGATTTTCCCATTAACAAGGCATTGAAGAATGACCCAGTTCATATCTTTGAATACAGCAGTGGGAGTTACTGGACTGGTCGGCATGTAGTGCTAAGGTAAACCATGGTTTGGCATAGGAGTGGGAAACCTCTGCCCAGTAAGCCAAGATCGGACCGCCAGGGGTCCAATTTAGCCCACAAGGCCATTTCCCCTAAAACAAGCCTACTTGCCCATTAGCTGACATCACTGGTGATATCAGTTGATGGGCAAGAGGACAAATTCTGCATTGATTATGCACAGCTTGTTATAGGTTTATAGTTTATGGTTTGCCTCCATCGTCCAAGTGGCCAGCCCTTTAGATATTTGAAGATGGCTATCATAACGCCTCTTGGTCTCCTCTTTTCTAGACACAGCCCTTTTGTATAAGGCTTGGTTCTAAGACCCGTTATTATCTTGGTAGCCCAGGCTGGAAAGGGGTTAGTTTAATCTCCGGTTTGCTAGTAAAACTGAATTGCTGTGTCATCATCATCATCATCATCATCATATTTTTTTATTTACACCCCGCCCATCTGGCTGGGCTTCCCCAGCCACTCTGGGCGGCTTCCAAAAAAATATATTAAAATACTGTAATACATCAAACATGATGCATAAAATATGATGCATGTCCAAAAAGTGTGTCACCAGGATGAAAAGTTTGGAAAGCTCTGCCTTAGGATCTCCCATCTCAACAAAATAATTTAACATTTCTTTAAGCTGAAAACCTAATATTTTGGAAACAATGTAGGTGTTATGTACTGAGGTTCTCGCCCTGGGCCAGCAGGGGGATACTGTAGATAGTTATGCAAATGAAGGATCGAAAGTGACGTTCAGTGATTGGATAGTTTTAGAAAGTTGTTACAGTAACAAGGTACTGGAGCTCTATATAAGCAGGCTGACTGAGCCCTTCAGCTCAGTTCAGTTCTGGCCTCAGAATAAAAAAGAATCGCTGTGTTGTCTGATATGTTCGCCCACAACTTAACAGTAAATAAAAAAGCAAAAGAACCGTTTCTTGCATTATCCACAGGATGGGGTAAAACTGCAGTGTTTTATTTGGTTGAAATATAATACTTATTAGAAACTCAAGAAGGCCAAGACCCAAATCATACAGCTGTCACTGAAGTCTTTTAAGTACCCTCTGCTACTAATAATGTCCAACAGACAACAAAATCAAATAACTAATATTTTAATTCATAGAAAGCCTCAGCTGGCATAAATTAATACTCCCAGATGGGAAGTGACTAACCCACTAATTGAAAAACTAAGGAAATAATTATTCCTCTTTCTGCTTTAGTTGACGGGAAAAGGAAATGTAGCATGACTAAACTATGCTACCAGGATATTTGGTTTGAAGAAAAGCAGAAGAGTTGCTCCATCCAATGGCCTTGGGAAAGAGAAATGTTTATTCTTTGGCTCAATTTTTCTCTATTTCTGGTGTTCTGGTGCTCATATAACCAAAACTGCACCATCTATAAACAATAGGAGGGTTACGAAGCAGCATGGTAAACATCTAGGAATTGTGTGTCTACTCAGAAGTAAGGCCCCTATTGAGTTCATGGGAACACACTCCAAGGTTAGTGTATTTAGAATATCAGCTGAAGGGGAGAATGTCTCAAAACCAGCCTAATGCAAACTGAGCATGCTCAGTGGCCACTGAATGATGACTAACTGGGGCGGAGGGCAAATGGAAAACTAGAGCGGAGAGAAAGAATGGAATGGAGTGGACAGCAGCACTCCACACTGCAACATTTCATTGTAAATCTCACTTGTGTTTTCACAGCACACAGGAACTGTTGTTGTTGTTGTTTAGTCGTTCAGTCTAAATACATTAAATTAATGTGAGGGGGGAAATATTGCTTCTTTTTTTAGAATGTAGAGAATTTAAATATTATGAATAATGTATGAGTTCTTATTTCAGCAAAAGTCTAGCAGCCTTATAAACTCTCAATATTTTTTTTAAAAAAACACAAAAATACAGACGTTTTAGAAGTGATCTTGCACATACTGGATTCAATGGGAATAAGTTGTCAACGATATGAGTTGGCTGCTACAATCCTTAGTTCAGAAATACCTATTTCACTATTTAGCTTGTGATGCAATGTATTTCCATACAGGACTTTTCAGTACAAGTAAAAAAATCACTGAACAAGCATGATTGTCCAGAATGCAGACTTCTCAAATTTCATTGTCAAGCTCTTAGACCATGTTTCTCAAGCCCTGCAATTACTTATCCCTTTTGGACTTACAAAGCTTGTCACTTACTACACAACAATACCCATTAACTGGGAAGAGATCCAAAATGAAAACTAGATGAGTAACTGTTCAAAAGACTTGTAGTACTCCAGGAAGTCAAGGCACTCAGAATGCTGAGCATGTTGCTGATTCAATCAGTATCTTCTTTTCAATTCCTTTGTGAGAAGGGGGAACACACAAAAAGTACTAAGAGCCTTCCATTGGGCCAACATCCTTTGAGTGTGCAGTCTTTCTTGCTTCACAAAAATGAGCCACTTTGTAAAAGAGGCCCCAGGAACTTTAATCCTTATGTTTTATGCACAACTAAAGTCATTCCAATATTAAGCCATTTCAGAGTGTATAAAAATCAATGTGTTTACTGAAAGACTCGTTGATTATATGATTGCTCCCTTTGAATGGAAGCAGGGGTCTAATTTTCTTCAATTCCTGCTTCCCTTTGCAACTCGCTGTTGTTGTTTAGTCGTTTAGTCGTGTCTGACTCTTCGTGACTCCATGGACCAGAGCACGCCAGGCATTCCTGTTTTCCACTGCCTTCCGCAGTTTGGTCAAACTCATGCTGGTAGCTTCGAGAACACTGTCCAACCATCTCGTCCTCTGTCGTCCCCTTCTCCTTGTGCCCTCCAGCTTTCCCAACATCAGGGTCTTTTCCAGGGAGTCTTCTCTTCTCATGAGGTGGCCAAAGTATTGGAGTCTCAGCTTCAGAATCTGTCCTTCCAGTGAGCACTCTGGGCTGATTTCCTTAAGAATGGAGAGGTTTGATCTTCCTTCAGTCATGGGACTCTCAAGTGTCTCCTCCAGCACCATAATTCAAAAGCATCAATTCTTCGGCGATCAGCCTTCTTTATGCTCCAGCTCTCACTTCCATGCATCACTACTGGGAAAACCATAGCTTTAACTATACGGACCTTCCCTGTGCAGTCCCACAAATCTGCTCCAGAGTTTGGGGAAACCCTCCAAAACAGTATGGTAAAATGAGAACTGAGCAGGAAATGGGAGGAAATCATCTCCTTGTTTTCATAGAAACATCTGCTGGACCAAGGAGCCTTCTGTTAATGGATTCAGACTTTTCATAGTTAATTTTTAACTCATCAGGCCAAGGTTGTGTCACCCACCTTAGATAGCTTCTCCAGAAGAATACCATAAGTGATGGAATCAAACGTTGCTGAGAGTTCAAGGAGAAGCAAGATAGTACATTGTGTGCGGGAGGGAATATTGACTTCAACATGTGATGTTATTCCTCGTTTGGTTGGCAATGCAAAATGACCATTCACTGGCCACCATCTGAATGATAGATGGTGGGAACACCCACCCATTGGTATTATTACCTTAGCTTTTTGTTCTGATACTGTTGTAGTTTCCACCTCACTGCTGGGAGTGCAGAGGATTAAAACTAAGGTACATTGGCATCAGTCCGGGCATAGTAGCTGTTAGCACAGCAGAACCACATTATTGCCCTGTTAGTCATGATCACACAAAAATAAGTGGATTTTTGAAAGTGTTTCACAATGAGTTGTTGTAAGTTGGGCTTGTTTACTGCTTGCTATGCTAATGCATGCACTGACAACTCTCTGTTCTTAGTATTCATACTTCCACACAAAGGGAGCTTTCTATACACTGATCTAAATGTATCCCTATCCCACAGGAGTCATGCTACTGGAGGGTTTCATTTTATTAAAGCTAAATGACAGCAAGCCCTGAGAAGAATTTCAGTGATTTATGAGCAGAATCCCAGTTGTCTACAGACATGGACAAAGTATTCAGTGATCCCCAAACCACATTTTTCAGTAAAGAATCACTGGCAAACAATTTTTTTTAAAATCCACCTCCCCAAAAAGGGAATTTAGAAAGGGAAGGGAAGTAAATATTTAGATCTGATTCATGGTTAAAACCATAAAGCAAAGATTCAAACAACTGCATATATCATAGGTAAAGGTAAAGGGACCCCTGACCATTAGGTCCAATCGTCGACAACTCTGGAGTTGCAGCGCTCATCACGCTTTATTGGCCAAGGGAGCCGGCGTACGGCTTCCGGGTCATGTGGCTAGCATGACTAAGCCGCTTCTGGCAAACCAGAGCAGCGCACGGGAAACGCCGTTTACCTTCCCGCCAGAGTGGTACCTATTTATCTACTTGCACTTTGATGTGCTTTCGAATTGCTAGGTTGGCAGGAGCTGGGACCGAGCAACGGGAGCTCACCCCATTGTGGGGATTCGAACTGCAGGCCTTCTGAGCGGCAAGCCCTAGGCTCTGTGGTTTAACCCACAGTGCCACCCGTGTCCCTGCATATATCATATCTGACCAAAATAATGCAATTAATAACTAGATTGTTGACTGAGAGCTAGGTTTAAAGCTTGATTTTGTATGAACAGCAGCTTCCCACCGAGTGATTCAGACTCTGAAGTTGTCGACTACTGCGCTATAAAAGCCATGTTAATCTGGCATTCCTTCACACAGTATATACATGTAAATAGTCACCTTATAAAAGAAATTAGTTCGACCCACAGATCCAATTTTGCCCGTGTGATTCATGAAGCAAATGTTTCCTTCCGTTGCACCATAAAATTCACATATCTTGATGTCACCAAATCGGTGTAAAAATTCCTTCCAGATATCTGTTCTTACTCCGTTCCCAACTGCTAGGCGAACTTTGTGATTCCTTTCTCCCTCTTTCTGAAAAACATTTTAAAAACACACATAGACATCCTTAAGATGAACCCATCACATTTTAACCTACAGCAGATTCCAAGCTCACATTTAAAAAGAAAATTAAAATCCGGCCCCCGTCTTGAGTTTATCTACAGATCAGAAACCAGCTGCAGTGTGACCCATCATAAAAATCACAACCAATTCCTTGGAGGTTCCTGAGGGCAGTCCTGGTATGGGATGGCTCCTTGTAGAGTTGGAAGGGACCCATGGGTCATCTAGTCCAACCCCTCCAATGCAGGAATCACAACTAAATCATCTATGATGGATGGCCATCCAACTTCTGCTTAAAATCATCAAACGAAGGAGAGTCTCCCACCTTCTAAGGGAGTCCATTCTATCGCTCTATACCTAAGGGTAGAGGTCGACAATAGGAGTGTTTATTTGTGTGTGCGTGTGTTGAAGTTAGTATGGTGAAAACACCATTCACAATGGTATGTACAGTCATATCTTGTGTTGCGTTAGGTTCAGGTTGTGTCTTTTCGGCTTGTGAACACAGCAAACCTGGAAGTGTATACTTCCGGGTTTCTCCACACACACATGTGCAGAAGAGTTTTACATGCTTCACACATGCGCAGAAGTGCTCTATTGCACTCCACGCTTGCGCAGAAGCACCGCTCCAGTTGCTGACTTTTCGGGGTGCGAACGACACCCTGGAACGGATCGTGTCCGCAACTAGAGGTACCACTGTATACTTATTCCACTTTTTAGTTTCTCAGGTTTTTAGTGTTTGAGAGCCTGCAAAAACTCTTGGATTAGAGATTATATCAAGACCAAAAAGAAGTATATATACATCACTAACAATGTAACCTCTGTTTGAACCGCAATCAGTTCTTAGGAACAGCCTATGTGTTTATGTACTTGACAACTCATCAACATTTTTAATGCGTGTTTTTTTTTAATCTGCAGAATTTACACTGGCTATGACAAATTGCCATAAGCGACAACCAGCGTTTGCATTTTTAATCATCACCACCCCAACCTAGCTAGTTAGCTTTAAATAAGGGCTTATCCACATTTATCTTTTGCTACACTCTTTCCAGGCACAAGTTCACACTTAAACGCTCTTGCTTTCTTTTCTTTTTTGGCCTGAGCTCTCCCTGTGAAAACTCACTCTTTAAAGCTGAATAGGAGCAAACGTCAATTTGGGTTTTCTGCCGATTGACCTTTGCTCCGATTGAGCTTTAAACAGCCGGGCAAAAAGGAAGTGTGCATATGCCCTAGGTCCCGCTGTGAGCAATGAGATTATAGTTAGTTGTTTCATTGGTTTCAATAAAGATTTATGCTGCAATTCTAAACACGCTTACATGGCAGAATGCCACTTATATGGCAGAAAGCCCTGCTGAGAACAATCAGGCTTGTTTTCATGCAGACTGTGCAAAGAGTTGCATTCCTAGCCACAATTCCCTTTAGCTGGATCAGGGCAACCATTTTTAAAATGTGCAGAAAAGTCATTTAAATCATGTTGCTTTTTTGTTTATCCTGCTTATTTTCCTCCAGGCAATCAACTAAAATAGACTTGATTTGAGCGCCTACTTTTAAAAGCACCTACCTTCAAAGGAATCTGATTCCCTGCTAATTTCAAATTGGCATGTCATTTGCACCACTGCAGCTACCCTTTGCTGAGGTCACTGAATTCTCTGTTATTGAAATGCAAATCCTGGTAACACCAGACTAAAAACAACAACAAAGACTTTTATTGTGACCTTTTGTTCAGTGATGAAAAAAGACCCGCTCAATTCAGACTGAATGGTTTATTCATATCCCTACAGAAACCAAAACTCTCTAGTAGCCAGTTTGACATGCAGGTAAACTTTGTTTCCATTTATCCTTTTCAGTAACAAAAGAAAGCTTTGTTTATTGTAGATATCCCACACAAGGAGACAGATTAATTCAAAGCTGCTATGGCATTGTTTGCAACATCACAGTTGCTGTCACAAGTCCATGCAAAGTAACTAAACCAATTCAACACATCTCAAGGCAGAAAATACTTTTGAGGAGACAGCCAGGGCCAGGGGCCAGCATTTGGGATTAAGCATGTAGAGTAAGGAAACAGACCTATAGAGGCAAGTGCAAAGTTGCAAACACTGGGAATACCCTGAGGACATCATGGAAACCTTATACAAATCTGAGAGCTATTAAGTGAGCTTAACAAGAGTTAAGCAAGTTATGCATAAATATCTTATCAATCGACTTTAGAAACTTTTTTTTAGAGCAGCTTGGTTTTATTGTTTATGTGAATGCACTGTTACTGCAGTAGTTTGTCGTTATTACTGTCACCCTAATATCCCATGGTGGGTTACAACAATTAAAATACACTATTAGACTAATTGTATGCTTTGGGCGAGATTCATCTAAAGCAGGAGTCAGCAAACTTTTTCAGTAGGGGGCCAGTCCTCTGTCCCTCAGACCTTGCGGGGGGAGCCAGACTGTATTTTGGAAAAAATAAATGAACGAATTCCTATGCCCCACAAATACCCCAGAAACACAATATAAATAAAAGCACACGTTCTACTCATGTAAAAACACCAGGCAGGCCCCACAAATAACCCAGAGATGCATTTTAAATAAAAGGACACATTCTACTCATGTAAAAACATGCTGGTTCCTGGACCGTCCGGGGGCCGGATTGAGAAGGCGATTGGGCCGCATCCGGCCCCCGGGCCTTAGATTGTCTACCCATGATCTAAAGAACACCGTCAGCGGGAAGCCCTGCACTCGGACTTGTGCAATGAGGCTTTCCTCCTCTCCTGTGTGCCCCCTGGAATTGGTTCAGGGGGAGAACCCTCAGACCAGCATGTGGGGGACGGGGAGGGGTGTTGTTTCATCTGGCAAGCTAATAGGCTTGCGTAGACCGAACATTTGTAATAGTTTGACGCTGAATTCTATCTACCTTCGTTGTTTTAAATTATACTAGTTTGTTTCTTTCTACTCTGTTAACTGCCTTGGCAACATACATTATGTTGAAAGTGTGGGGTGTGTTGTGTAAATAAATAAATAACACAACATATTGTTGTTTCTCCTTCAGCAGTTATGATGGCCCTAATAAGAGGGAGGCAGCTATTACAAAAAAAGAAGAAAAGAAAAGAAAACTAGCCTTGAACCAAAGCTTTAGCACTCCCAATGAGACCTTGTTTTATTTTCTGCACAAAACCCATCTTCAATCTGTCAATTGCTATTCTCAGTTCTACACTGAAAAATATGCAAACTAAATCAGGCAGGGCTCATACCAGGGTGTCAACAATCCAATCTAATCCACATCCTTCTGAATATAATAGCATAGTAAAAAGAATGGGAACCTACTGATGCTGATTAACACTGGGTGCATATAAGGAATTTGTCTGGCTGGAGTGGCTGCGCCTTCAAATTTTTTTTGTAATTCTTCATCTGCGATATGAATTTGTAGGTGCTATTACACATTTAGGTAGGACAGTGGTGAGAACCAACAATTTGTATTTCTCTTGCTTTGAGCTTCCCTATTGTTCTCTCTTGATTTATCTTTTACAGATTTATCTTCTGAAGTTTTTACTTACTTACTTGTTAGATTTATAAACCCCTGTACATTAACAGATCTCAGGGCCGTTCACAATATAAGATGACAGACAACACATTTTTCGGGTGTTTGTGCATGGCATGGCAGTAATGCTGTCAGTGCCAATACAGGCATTTCCATAAATAACTAAGGAATTGCCATTTTGTGGGGAAGTTGTGGAGCCAGAAACTAACTATGATAAATCTGAATCACTTTGCTTAAATACTGGTCCCAAAGTGCAAATGCATATCGTGCATGCCATGGAGACTGCATCTAACTCTGCTTTCACGTGTAATGTATTTTTCAGTGTATAACACAACCCCATGTATAAGACAACCCTTCTTTGTGGGAGCTCAAAATTAAGAAATTTTAAAATTAAGGAAGTTGTTGAGCTTTTGGGGGGAAATCACAAAAACAGTTGTTGAGCTTGTTTTGTAATTTTGCTGAGCTGTTGAGCAGTTTTTCTGATGACTCTTCCTTGCCAACTGTTCCCTGTTATCTGCTACCAACAAGGCTCCAGCCCTCGTTTACTTACCGTATTAACCCAAGTATAAGACAACTCCCAATTTATCACTAAAATTTTCATTAAAAGGTTGTCTTATACATGGAAAAATACTGTCCTTTAGAAGCAGGTAGATTTCTTTTAGAAGCAATAAGATAAAAGGAGGCAGGCTATCCTTTCAAATAGTTGCCTGCCTCATAATATATTTGGCTGGGATCCTTGGCTCAAGAGAGATTTATGCATGCTTAGAATGACTGAAATTCTTGCAGCACTTTATTAAAAATATGTTGACAATCTTGCAATCTTGGGGACAATTCCAACGCTGTTTACCCAGGCTAGATACCCAGCTAGCAGGAGTGTTCTAACTCATTCAAAATTGTTCAGGTAAATCGCAACCATTAATGGAAGTCAGTGTTTTGTGCTCTGAGGTTTTCTGCCGCATTTGTTTTAAGCATGCTTTTAATAATTTCATGATGGTATCTGACTGTGTTTTGTATTTTTTAAAATTGTCTTTCGTAAACTGCTCTAGGGTCTCATTAGATGAAGAGTGGGCTTTAGATAAAACTAACACATAATTATATTATTTTAATTGGACTTACCACAGGCTGCTTGCAAAGGTAACGACACAGTTCCCCAATGTATTGAATAACTGTAATATTATACTTTTTGCAATCAGTCCAGAACTGGCTAGCTGAAAACTTCTTTCTTAAAACACATGTCGCACCTTGGGGGAAAAACAAAACCACAGTTTCAAGATTAACGTTTGGCTGACACTATGCACAGTACCTACTGGATAATCTTATTTAGGTCTAACATCCTTAAGAACAGATTTGAATTTAATTGATACACACTTGGTTTAATTAAAAAAACTGCAATGCATTGGGGCAGGGGCAGGGAGCCTCAAAGTCTTGGGGGCAGAATGCAGATCCCCATACCTCTCCGTCTGGCCCTTGGACTCTCCTCAGGCCACACCTCTTAGTGTCTCTGCTTTGCACACTGTTTTTGAATGACTGGAATGGGTCTTTGAATTCCGATCACGTGTCCTACTTGTCTGGATGGATGATTGTGGGGTGAAAGATTGTGTATAAAAACCAGGCACCTGTAGAAAGGTAAAGTTGACATTTGTTGCCCTACCCACTTTCGCCTCTTTACCCACCTACCACTGGTATGTGGCCTCAAACGGCTTAGAAGGGACTATGGCCTCAGGCTGAGATGGACCCCACCCCTAAAACACACTGTGCCTTTGCATGAAGGCTGAACTGGGCCCAGTGACTCTGCTCTGTTGCCAGAGGAGAAGTGTGTTAGTCTGTTGTAGCAACAGATTTATTATGGCACAAGCCTCTTCAAACACTTAATTGGATGCATAAACAATAAATCTATCCTTCTCTTGGATGTTTTCACATTGCTAGCAGGCCACGATTGGGGCAAGTTCTTGATATCAGGGGAGCAGGGTGAACTGGGGTGTGCATTTTAAGCCTTTTATGGTTGGTGGGTTGTATCTTGGGAGCTGACAGTGCTAGCTAGGCCTGTGCACAGCACCCTGTCTCCCACAACCAGAATGATCACCATGCCTGAACATGTTCGGTGTGCCTTTGAGGTAATTGATTCTACCACAACACTTATAATGCTAAATATCCCTTAAACTAGGATGGGCTACCCTACTGGCGTGGCCAGATCACTTCTTAATAATAATAATAATAATAATAATAATAATAATAATAATAATTTATTTATACCCTGCCCATCTGGCTGGGTTGATCTAGCCACATTGGGCAGCTCCCAACAGAATATTATTATTAATAATAAAAAGCGATAAAACATCAAACATTAAAAACTTCCCTAAACAGGGCTGCCTTCAGATGTCTTCTAAAAGTCAGGTACTTGTATATTTCGTTGACAAATGATGGGAGGGTGTTCCACAGGGCGGGCACCACTACCCAGAAGGCCCTCTCCCTGGTTCCCTGTAACCTTACTTCTCACAGTGAGGGAACTGCCAGAAGGCCCTCGGAGCTGGACCTTCATGTTCAGGCTGAATGATGGGGGTGGAGATGCTCCTTCAGGTATACTGGGCTCCCAGGCTGCACTCCTGGTCCTTCAGGGGCACAGTTACCCCATTCAGGAACTAGGGACAGGCAGACTGCAACCATGCAAAACATATTTCTGATCTTAGCAGTTATATATCAAGCTGTGCTCAGGGTCAGGCCATATTGGCTGCCACCCTTCTGGGAAGTACTGGTAAATTTCCCTTGAGGTGAAAATGCCTGTTTACACAGAAACATGCAGAATGCTATATGAACCCAGAAGGGATGTTTAATTTGTTTGCTGCTCCTTAGAGTTTGGATGCCCTGCTTATCCAACCACACCCAAACTGAAACTTTTTTGTGCACGCAGGAGTCCTCTACGTATCAGAAAGTTACTACATGGTATTAGTGTGAACTTTCATCCATTTTATGCAGAGGGAAAACTAAGACCCAGCTTTTCAGAGTAATTCGTTTGGCTGATTAGGAAAAAGTGAAACTGCAGTAAGTCCCCCCTCCCCCTTTATTTTAACAGAAGATGCTTTCATCTCTGTCTTTTTCCCAGTGGATCACGGAAACAAATTATGCTTATCACCATATGATCTGTAGCCAGTACAGAACATAAAGCTCTCAACCACATAAAGCTATCCTCAGAGACCTGTAATGGAAATTCTATGAGAGCAGCATCTATCAGGTGGAAGAGGATATTCTCCAGAGCTTCTTACAGCTGCCCTTTCCCATAACCCAGGGCTCTGACTCTCCATCCTTATAGGGCTGGGCCCCTTTAAAAGTAGCTCTGCTCACAAGCAATGGGGCTCAACTGCTCAGAGAAAGCAGCAGTCCTATTTAAGGCTCATTATAGGGTTCCTGGTTGTCATAGGGATATTAAGGTCTGCATTGACTGACCTGTAGCTCTAAGCTTCATTTGGATCTATCCAGATAATACCTGTATTGGTTGCCTTTTTGGAACTTGACCTCTGCTTTGCCTGACCTTCCTTGATGGAACCTAACCTGTAACTTTGCATTCCTACAATATGCTAAGCACGCACCCGAAACATGGAACAGAAGCTGTCCCCTGTCTAGGACAGAATGCACCCCCTGCACATGAATCATAATTCTGTAATAATCAAGGGAATCACTGACCTTCTCTAAACTGGTACCCCAGCAAAGTGGCAGAATGAGATTTGAAATGTGACTTAAAGCAACTACAAGGCACACCCCATTAATGTGATTATTGGTTGAAGGTCTTTTCTTGGCTTATTCTAACTATTTCAGTGTAGAAGTTGATCATTCATTGCCTTTAGAAACACTTGTTATGCAGTTTAACAATATGTGCTTTCCATCAGCATGACTAAAGACTATGGACATGCAGAGGGCTGGGAGGCCAGCTGGCAAGCCCCAGCTGTCCCGTCTCTTTCCATCGGCCCGTGCTCTGACGTAAATCAGCAACCCGGACTTCAAAAGTAAGGGCATGCTATTAGCAGAGTGTACTGCGCACACAGAATAGGCTTGAGGCTTGTGAAATCATTCTACAGCTACAGATTTATTAAACATAAATCAGGACAAAGAAACATGTCGTCTCTCTCTCTCTCTCTCTCATGTCGTCTCAGAGAGAACAGCAAAAGCAAAAGCTATACAGAAACGGAAGTTCCCAGCAAGCTGTGCTGGAATGTAAACAGACATGTGACATGCAACAATCTCATGCCTGTTCCTTTAGGTGGAATGGAAATGTCAACTTGCCTTACCCAGTTCAATGCATCCACCTATGCCAAGTAGAGCGGCTGCACTGTGGTAAAGAGGGAGAGTAATATAAATTATGTCATCAGGAGTAGCACCAAATGCCCATAATCCAGCAGCTCCTTTTAGAACTTGCAGATGACTGATAATTGCAGCCTTTGGTAAACCTGAAATAAAGAAATAAAATATACACATTTTTTTTCTTTCAAAGGAAGTAAACACTGTTTAATTACAAAATCAATGGCTACTTTTTGCACTCCAGGGTTAAATTTTTATCTATATGCTAAAATAGGTTATGTAATTTGCACAAATTGTTCTGGGATATTACTAAGTAACATCCAAAATAAATAAACAAACCAGTTGCTCCTGCTGAAGCCCATTCACTATATATTCTGCGAAAAGATTAAAATAACAGGCAAGTCAATACATTAAGAAAACATATTATTTTGAAATGGGATATTGAAATTTGATGTAAAATTATTTTATTGTTTGAAGAAAAATGAAATAATTTTTTTTTTTTTAAAAAAAAACTTATTTCAAAACAAGTAGCCAGTTTATGGAAGCTATATACTCCCTGCTACCCAGGTATATAAAACAAAAAGCTCCATCAATGATTCCCCCCCCCCAGAAACTATTACAGCTTTTTACAGATTGGCCATCCTGATGTTCTTTCACCTATGGCACTTTCCTGATCTAAATCCAGGCATCGCATCTTGAAGCTAAGGCCTTACAGGTGTGAATTAGATTAGGAAAATTGTTTGGTTGGTGGAGGGAGGGGAACAAACTGTGAACCAGCTCCCTTTCCCCTCAGCTTCATTTGAATAAAAGAAAAAAAGGTCTGGTGATCCAATCTCCGATATTCTATCACACATATAGTTGTAATAATTAGATAGTCTAATTATTTCCTTGGAAAATAGCTTCTCTTCTGGTCACAATACCTTCTTTGCTTGAATTATAAAAGTTGTAAATTCTTAGGCAAATGATGCTTTTGCAAATTCTATATGTAAGTAAGTAAATTTTTATTTATACCCCACCCTCTCCGGCCAAGACCGGGCTCAGGGCGGCTAACATCAAATGTCAAATACATTAAAACACAATCAAACAATTCATTAAAATACAGCTTAAAAATTAGAATCAGGATAAAATTAAATGACTGCCCATAGGGGTCGGGAACCGCAAGTATTCATCAGGGCCAGCTATCCATGTTGGTCCCACATGAGCCTTTATAAGGGCCAAAGAGGTAAATTACAGGGTCCCATGGGGGGGGAGTCAAACTGGGCCCGCACCAAAGGCCAGGTGGAACAGCTCCGTCTTGCAGGCCCTGCGGAAGGATGTCAAGTCCCACAGGGCCCTGGTCTCCTGCGATAGAGTGTATATATGCAGCATGAATTAAACTGACTTACGCTTCAACCTGATCCTGGAAGATGTAAGAGGTTGTTGTTGTTTCCATTTCAACATTCTGCATGTGCTGCTGCATTCATTTCAATAGGGACCATGCACACAAGTGTGGCTTTAAATGTATGTAAAATTAAGATCTAAGCACTTGACACTTGGTTTCAATAACACAAGTTAAAAGGGGGGGAATGTGTGCTACTTCATTGATCAGGAAATATTATGGGTAATGGAGATAAGACATGTTCTGCAAGCATCAGAGAAGAAAACGAAAAGGCATCTATAATATTGGTATATGACATAGACACACAAATTAGCCTTTGCTGTTAATCAAAATGTACGGGAAATATGGCAAACAGGGCCTCTTAAATAATATTTAATACAAAAATAATCGTAAAATTTAACAAATAACAATAATACTATGAGAGGAACATTTGTTTTCAATCAGCTATATAATGTTGCTTTTCATGTCCTCCGATAAGGAGTGTTTCGAAACAAGCACATAAAGATCTTAGCTTCTTAGCATCTGTACCAATGGCAACAAACCTGGCCATCTGCTTCAAAACTAAAGGGCTAGTTAGTAACTTAATCCTATTTTCTTTCTCCACAATGACCTGTAAGCTCAGCAAGCTTGGACAGGAAACATTTCATAACAGATGTATAACAACATGCTAAGAAAGCAGATTATAAAGCTCACGAAGCCAAATTCCAAAGCTACGTCACATGATCAGAAAATATGCTGCTATTTGTTCCAATGTTCAAAGTAGAATTAGTAGGTGGTGGGTGTTGTTTTGCAATATTAAAAGGTAAAACAAAAAGTAGTTATTTCTTAAATGAGTAGGTTTAATGTCCTGGCCATCTGGAAAAACTGAAAAGCTTACTACGTACTATATAGGTTTATGGGGTCAGAAGTATACAGTAGGCAGCTGGCCTTAAAAAAGAAAGAAAGAAAAGTTTTAACTGTTTTCCAAGCCAAGAGCTTTTCGAGGTAGGGCCCTCCCATATCAGTGTAGATTTATAGTGTGTTTGGACTAGGTTAATCATTAAAAAACAACAACACCACAATCACTTCTGACTGTGTATCAAAAACCTTTATAGAATGTTGTACCTGTTGTTCCAGAGGTAAAAATGTAGAGGTGAGGATCCTTCAAGTTATTAGCAACACAGAGATTAGCGGGTACAGGATCATCAGAGGCAACTTCCAGCTTGTCCAAAATGGAATCAACATGTGGCAATGTAGATTCTTTCGCCATCACCCAAATCCTGATATCTTCTTGGAGGCTAGGAAGAATTTCCTCTAAGGTTCCAAGCATATCTAAAAAATAATATTGCAACATATTAAATACAATACTGGATTCAATAAATAGATATCAGTAGTGAAATGTCTGTCAGGATTGGAGACTGGGCAGGAAGCAGGTCAGGTATGTGTCCCAGATTACAACCTTCAGCAGAACCCAAAAGGAGCCACTGAGAACAAAATATACTACAGTGGTACCTCAGGTTACAGATGCTTCAGGTTACAGACTCTGCTAACCCAGAAATAATACCTTGGGTTAAGAACTTTACTTCAGGATGAGAACAGAAATCACGCAGTGGCGGCATGGCAGCAGGGGAAGGCCCCATTAGCTAAAGTGGTACCTCAGGTTAAGAATGGTTTCAGGTTAAGAATGGACCTCCAGAACAAATTAAGTTCTTAACCTGAGGTACCACTGTATCATCTAGAAAGTACCATTCTGCTTTTCATTTCTTCACTGCACTAGAGTATGAGAAAGACATGATGATTAGCGTCACACAACACTAATCCAAAGTATGACAAAAGGGTAACTAAGCTATGCCTTCCCTTAGATGTTGTCGGACTACCTGACCATTAGCTATGCTGGCTGGGGCTGGTGGGATCCAACAACTTTAGCAGGGCCACAGGTTAGCTAGTCCTGGCTTAGCATTATGGGGAAAAACACATGAAGAAGAGTTCAGATTTGGATTTGATATCCCGCTTTATCACTACCCTAAGGAGTCTCAAAGCGGCTAACAATCTCTTTTCCCTTCCTCCCCCACAGCAAACACTCTGTGAGGTGAGTGGGGCTGAGAGACTTCCAAGAAGTGTGACTGGCCCAAGGTCACCCAGCAGCTGCATGTGGAGGAGCGGAGACGCGAACCCGGTTCACCAGATTACGAGTCTACCACTCTTAACCACGACACCCCACATGCACATGCATGCATCCCTGCTTCTCCTCTGATGTGGCTGTGAAGAGGCCAGAGGATTCTTCTTGGCAGATCTTAAATATAAGCTCAATTTGTACTGAGAGAGGTGGTTTGCTAGGTATCCTTGTTCCAAGTGGTTTAGGCTTTAAATGTTAACAACAAAACCCTGAACTAATAATAATAATAATTTATTATTTATACCACGCCCATCTGGCTGGGCTTCCCCAGCCACTCTGGGCAGCTTCCAATAAAATATTAAAATACAGTAATGCATCAAACATTCAAAGCTTCCCTAAACAGGGCTGCCTTCAGATGTCTTCTAAAAGTCTGGTAGTTGTTGTTCTCTTTGACATCTGGTGGGAGGGCGTTCCACAAGGCGGGCCCCACCACCGAGAAGGCCCTCTGCCTGGTTCCCTGTAACTTGGCTTCTCACAGTGAGGGAACTGCTAGAATGCCGTCGGCACTGGACCTCAGTGTCCGGATATAACGATGGGGGTGGAGACACTCCTTCAGATATACTGAACCGAGGCTGTTTAGGGCTTTAAAGGTCAGCACCAACACTTGCCTTAATGTCTAATTAAGATGTGGTACATCTTTCAAAACTGGCACAGTAGCTCTACAGCTGGGTGTCCCACTAAGCACTCTAGCAGCTGCATTTCAGCTGGCTGTAGCTTGCAAACCAGATGCAAGGGTAGCCCCACGTACAGCACATTACTGTAGTCTAATTGGGAGGTTACCAATGTATGGACCATCAATGCAAAGCTCTCATTGTACAGAACTGGTTGTAGATGGAACAAGAGCTTGCCACCGTCAGCATACCAGTGTCATCTTGACCCATAGCTTCCCAGTGACATGCCCAGCGGCTTCATATGGACATTAGAGCATTTTCTGGAATCAACCCTGTAAGCAGAACTAAACCCACCATAAAATGGAGCAGTCATCCTGTGACTCAGGGACATCCCAGGAGGATACCACGATCAACAGTATCAAAACCTTCTGGAAGTACGTAGAGTTCACAAAGATTTGGCAGATTGCAGCTGCTCCCATTGTCTTGACAGAATAGCATTTCAGTGATGCCTAGTGATTATGTTTCCATATCATCTTACATCACTTCCTAAAGTACAGTACTTTTCAAAGCACGTTAATTTTGTTAAATAAAATCCATTTCCCCTGATTCTAAACACACATTACTTTTTCAGAATGAACTTCATCAATGCAAGAACTTACTCCCATCAACCTTTAATTTAAGACAGCTGCATTCATCTGGTAATATGTAGGCTAATAGAACTTTCAGAAGAAAGGCTTTTAAAGCAAAATATTAAACTGAAACATGCTAAAAGAATAAACAATCATAGTACAATTCCAGATGTCATTCATTGCTACTTCAGTTTCAGCATAATTTTTTAGAGTACAGTCAGTCTCACAGTGATCCTATAAAAGTCAATTCAGTAATTTTTGTGGACATTCAACAATATTTGCTGAACTGTTCCTTAAAAGACAAATTGAATTATCTAGTGATTTTTAAAAATGCATACATTTTCTCCTGTTCTTAATAACTATCTCATAGAACAGAGGGTCACGCTCCACATAAGCACGACAAAACAAGACACAAGTCTATTTACCATATGCAACAAATGACACATGGAATTTGTACAGTGTTAACAAGGAATTAACTACCATGCAAGACCACTTAGTCTTGTGTTAAGTGGTCAAAGAGACAATGATCAGGATTTTGAAATACAATTAATCTTCCAGAGTTTTTACTGGTGACATTTTACAGAAATCTTTAGCATCAACTAAAGTTGGATTTAAAAATTATGTTATTCATGTGTCTTCTATATGATAATCCGATAGGCCTATATGTATCAGCTATTTCAGGAAAGCATGTTATACATGCCCAGGACCACAATGCCCCACGGACCACCTCTCCTCATATGAACCAACCTGGACCCTGCAATCATCATCTGAGGCCCTTTGTCATCTGCCATTCCATCTGAGATAAGGAGGGCAGCAACACAAGAACAGGCCTTTTCTGTGGTAGCTCCGTTTGTGGAATGCTCTCCCCAAGGAGGCTCGCCTGGCACCTTCATTACACATCTTTAGGTGCCAGGTGAAAACGTTTTTCTTCAACCAGGCATTTGGCTGATTAACATTCTATGGCTTTTTAAATGTGTTTGTGGGAGGGGTTTATCAGTTCGTTTTTGTTTTATTATGTATTTTGTATTCTTAATTTGTATTTATCTGTGTGATCTAGGATCTTCTGATGAAGGATGGTATCCAAATTTAATAAATAACATTAAAGTAATTCTCAAAAACTTATGCCTGTCAATGGAAATCAGCATATACAGTTTTCAATAATTGATCACTGTATTCTTTCCCACTTGGTAGTTCTGCATCAGGGAGAGGCTTTCATATTGGAAGGCAAGTATGTTGGGAGTCTGCAAACCTTCTAGGAAGCTTTCTTTAAGAGGTTGGGTGATGGGAGATAATTTGGACACCCAAACTTTTACAGCACCTTGGAAGGGTTTATTTATTATTTCTTTGTAGTCTGCCCTTCTCACAAGAGTTCCAGAGTAGCAGACGATAACATTATAAATCATAACTGATGAACACGTAAAACAAAATAAATCAAAGAGCATCATAAAATTAAGTAAAAATCACTGTATAGAGGGGTTAACAGCTGCACACATGTGGGGATAGCTGACACTACAAGGCACCATCCTCTGCATTTTGCTGTCCATGCAACCATGCATAGGGTGACCATAACTGCTGTCTTCAAATATCTGAAGGGCAGTCAGGTCATACGGAAGATGAAGCAAATTTGTTCCCTGCTGTTCCAGAGAACAGGACTAGACTCAATGGGTGGGAACTGCATGAAAACAGATTACAGCTAAACATCAGGAGATGCTTCCTAACACTAAGAGCTGTCCATCAGTAGAACAGGCTGCCTCAGGATGTATTAACTCTCCTTCACCAGAGGTATTTAAGCAGATCTAACCCACTGAGCCTCTTGGGCTTGCAGTTTGAATCTGCAGGACGGTGGTGAGCTCCCATTGCTCTGTCCCAGCTTCTGCCAACCTAGCAGTTCAAAAGCACACCAGTGCAAGTAGATAAATAGGTACCGCTGCAGCGGGAAGGTACTCTGCAACTCATCACAGTGTCCTGTTGTGCCAGAAGCGGTTTAGTCATGCTGGCCACATGACCTGGAAAGCTGTCTGTGGACAAACGCTGGTTCCCCATAGTCCCCTTGACTGAACTTAACCATCCAGGGGTCCTTTACCTATTTACAGCATTGAACAGGGGAGGTTCAATTATATTAAAGAGCAGAGAAATTTCTGTATTGCAGGGGGTTGGACTAGAAGACCCTTTGGGTTCCTTCAGCTCTACAATTCTATAATTCTATGGGTCTATGTCCACAGTGCCTCCCAATTCTACTAATGTCACCCTGCAGTCACGCCTCTATAAATGCCCCTCTTCATCCGCATTACCTTTGCAAACCCAGGTTTGGAATCGCCAAACATACATTTGCTGACTTAATGTGTATTTTACAGTATTTAGTGCTAAGGTTCCGTAAGTGCAATGAGTTTCCTTGAGGGGTGGAAGCTTATCCTCTGTCCTCCCTCTGTATGCCCCTAAAATCTGTTCTGGGTTCCCCCCCAGACCCTTTAGAGCAGATCTGGGGATGGGATGGGATGCAGGGAACAGGAGAGAGAGCAATTCCCATTGGGCTAGCAGGAATCCATGTGCTGGCTTCTGCTAGCGCATCAGGTTAGCTGAATATAGCTTTCCATATTGGAGCCATAACGAATAGAATAAACTACCACTTCTTGGCTCATGCCGGTATGCAACAAGACACAAGACACAACAAGATTCCAACACACACAAAACACTTATGTCCCTGTGGAGATGGCAGTACCGAATCAGTGGTGCATGCCTTTCTGGCTTGCACTCTTTATAAAGACTTGAGGAATGAGATTATCACCCCTCTCTTATTGTCCATTCCAGGTCACCCAACCACTGCCACAGTGTCCTCCTGGCAGATCAAGAGTAGCAGATGACAGCAAAGGTTTCAAGGTTTTTAGCTGGGGAACTTAGAATAAGGTCCACTATTTGACTGCTGATTCAGGACCCGAAAGTGTGTTTTGTATAATCAACTTTTTATTTCTGTTCTTTGTATATTAGCATTGCTGTTTTGTTGCTAGGGCCGACGGCTGATGCAAATAACGACTCATTCATTCACTCATTCAAGACTTCTAAATTGGGTGCTAAAGCATAACTGAGACCAAGTAATGTTGGGAATCTGCCTCAAACCCTTAAGATATGAATAAAATTGCTGTGCATGCTGTGTGCAACTTCTAGCAAAACATGGGACCTCGTTGTTGCTAAAGCACCTTGTCCTTGTGATTACAAGTTAGAACACTCTCACCTACCGCTATAAGTTTATATATTCAGAATAGTGCCAAAAGCTTTTTCAGGACTCTTGTATGTGCATGCTTGTATGTAACATACAGTCTCCACGCACACGCAAAACTAGACTATCAAGGAGAAGGCTTTACCCTATCAAACCATTTTCTATGCTCGTAGACCTTTCTACTCTAAGAAGTATTCAAATACACAATCACTGATCTGCATGCAGCCTGAGTTGGTATCACAGGAACAAACTCAGAGAGGCTAAGATCCATTCCCCCCACCCCAATATTTGAGGGGCCAGGACTCCTGCAAAGTTGACAGACATTGCCATTCATATGGCATGCATACAGCATGTCATGCGATTATGTGGGGTGGAGCTTAACTCCCGTCCCCCAACATTTTATTCAAGTGGGCATCCCTGGTTGACATAACCCCCCCCCCCCGAATGAACGTGGGTGTAGCCAGGATTTTTGTTAGGGGTGGCAGAACCGATGTGACTGGTCAGTTAATTATTTCTTTTGTTTTACTTGATGGGGGGCAGCTGCCCCCTGCCCCCTTTTGCTATGCCCATGAGAAGGAATAAACTATAGGGCATGCTGAGGAGGGAGAATGAAGTGAAATTGATACGTAAAGGTAAAGGTAAAGGTACCCCTGCCCGTACGGGCCAGTCGTGACCGACTCTAGGGTTACGCGCTCATCTCGCTCAAGAGGCCAGGAGCCGTCCGAAGACACTTCCGGGTCACGTGGCCAGCGTGACGAAGCTGCAACTGGTGAGCCAGCACGAGTGCCGCACACGGAAACGCCGTTTACGTTCCCGCTATAAAGCGGTACCTATTTATCTACTTGCACTTAGGGGTGCTTTCGAACTGCTAGGTGGGGAGGAGCTGGGACCGAACGACGGGAGCTCATCCCGCCGCGGGGATTCGAACCGCCGACCTTACGATCAGCAAGTCCTAGGCACTGAGGTTTTACCCACAGCGCCACCTGCGTCCCTGAGGATAAAGGGGCGAGCAATATGCAAATATCAGGTGCAGCGTTAAAAACAGATATGGCAGCTAGGAGCTAAATGGCGCCTTAAACTTAGGTTATGGGCACAACAACGGAATGTCTAGGCACACTTTTTTAAAGAACAAGAATACAAAGCTGAAAATGAATGAACTGCAGCTAAAATATTTTGTTCATTTTTCACATGGTCAATTCCACCCTCCTAATATTCTTCAGAGGGTCTCTTGTTTTTAATTTTATTTTGACAACGTAAGAATCATCAATAAGAATAAAAATGTGCACACCACCACCAAGACACTTCCATGGTAACTATCCAACATCCCAGAATTTCAACAGCTCTTGCGATAGTTTGACTGTATAAATTCTACAAACACCCTCCATATCTCAAGATCATTTCTCCTGCCTATTCCCCATCTTACCTTAATGGCACACGCTAATTTATCATTAATATCTATATTCCACACCACTTTATACCATCCTCCCATTTTATATTCTGCTTGCCCCTTCCACTTCCCAGCTATAATGAGTCATGCAGCTGTCAATAAATGTGTGAGCAAGTCCTTCATAGCCTGTGAACAGAGGGTGACTTTTCCAGTCTTCAGAGAGCAGCTGGAAGTGGGGAGGCAGAAAAAGCTCCTCCTCTCCTTCCACTCTGCAGTTTTTATCAGAAATCTCAGGGGCAGTGCTGTTCCCAGAAACTACTCTCCCTAAGGAAATTCCCTGTCGCCAAAGGCGCCTAGAACAACGGGAGAGTTTCGAACACGGATCAGGCTTGTACTTTACCTGCTCCCACCACCAGCATCTTGGGCGCGCAGCTGGCGATGCAGTGCAGGAGGGACCTGGCGCGGACGTTGCAGTTGAGGAAAGCCACCACGCAGCCCAGCTTGGCCAGCCCAAACCAGGCGTGGATGAAGTCGGGCTCGTTGCTCATGAGCAGAGCCACGGTGTCGCCCCTCGCCAGCGCCCCTTGCTCGAGGAAAAGCCGCGCCACCCGGTTGCTCCTCCGGTCCACCTCCCGGTAGGTGTGCACCTGCTCCTCGTAGATGAGGAAGGGCTTGTCGGGCTGCCGGCGGGCCAGCGCCCCGAAGCGCTCCAGCACGGTGGAAACGCTGCCGCGCAGCCTGTAGACCTCGACCCTCAAGCCATAGCGCGCCACTTTCAGCAAGTACTTCAGGTCGGCCCAGAAGTAAGGGAAGAAGAGCTTCTGGAGGAAGTGCAAGGAGACCAGACCGGCCGCCGCTGCCGTCGCCCAAGAGGGAAACATGAGCTCGGCGGCCGGGGCGAAAAAACAACGACGGCGAGCGGACTGGAAAGTCTTTTTTCGGGAGACCAAACAGGCGGACAAAGAAGCGCACGCCGCCCGCCTCCGCCCGGCCAAGGGAGCGGGGAGGAGCCAGTCACCCGAGGCGCCCGGGCAGCCTCGTAAAGGAGCCGGGAGCGGAGGGAGGGCGCTCGAAGGAGATGAAGACGCAGCGGCTCTCCTCTGGAAGGGGCTTCGGACCCCGCACCTGCTGCGTCTGCCCCTGAGGAAGCGGAGGGTCCTCGTCCCCTCAGCGGACTTGAGGGAGCGGCAGCTACTTCCCCCGGCCGTCCCAGCAAAGCGCCGCCGGCGAAGGCGTGGAGAGGAGAGGCTGTTGCGCGCGCGCCTCCGTCGTCGTCTTCCCCTTCACTCCCTCAGCCCTTGCATAAGGCGGCGACTCCGCCCCTTCGCCCGAGGCGGCGGCGGCGGCGGGAAAAGCGAGCGGACCGCTGACCGCCTCTCGCCTCACGATACGGCGGGAGCAGAGGTGCCAAGGTCCCTTCGCGCCCCCCCCATAAAGTATCTGAGGGGACCACCCACCCCCAAAGTTCATGGGCATTGCCATTCCAATTGTGTGCGCCATCAATGATGTGGGGCGGGGCTTACCTGGCCCCCAATATTTTATTCCAGTTGGTACCCCTGCCTGTGACATTACATGTGCATAAGGTCACCCCTCCACCATGACATGCCGCCCCCATCTGTTCATGCCACTGTTGCCACCACCACCCTGCAGGACCCCACTGTTTGTTAGGATATGGTTCCATTCCACCTTTAGACCAGGCATGTGGAGTTGTTGTATGTCACATGTCTGTTTACTTCCAGCACAGTCTGCTGGGAACTTCTGTATATAGCTTTTGCTATACTGTTTTTTGCTTGGACACGAAGGGAAGCAGAAATGTTTTTCCTTTGTTCCTAATGCTGAATAAAGGTAAAGGTAAAGGGACCCCTGACCATTAGGTCCAGTCGTGGCCGACTCTGAGGTTGCGGCGCTCATCTTGCTTTATTGGCCGAGGGAGCCGGCGTACAGCTTCCGGGTCATGTGGCCAGCATGACTAAGCTGCTTCTGGTGAACCAGAGCAGCGCACGGAAATGCCATTTACCTTCCCGCCAGAGCGGTACCTATTTCTCTACTTGCATTTTGACGTGCTTTCGAACTGCTAGGTTGGCAGGAGCAGAGACTGAGCAACGGGAGCTCATCCCGTCACGGGGATTCGAACCGCTCAACTTCTGATTGGCAAGTCCTAGGCTCTGTGGTTTAACCCACAGCGCCACCCAATGCTTGTAAATATGCTTACATATGCCTCTGTCCGCCACTTCCATTGTAAAGAGTTATTCACCCTGCTGATTAGAGCGTGCTCAGTTTCTGAAGGCTTCTGAGGCTTGAGTTGCTGATTGCTGCTGTTCTGAGAATCGAAGTTCACCCGGCTGCCGGCCGGTGGCTGGAGCGAGCTGGGAGCCTGCCAAATGCCCCCGTCTTCCCGGACGCATCCCAACACTGCTCACCTCCCTGCCCCTCGTACAACCTCACCGCTCACTGCCACTACCCACACCGGTCCACTGCTGCCACACGACCCTGACGCTCGCCTCCCTGCCGCATCTGCCGGACCATGTGGCTCTGCCTTACCTTCACCAGCTGAGATCTTTCTCTGCCTGCTCTGCCACCAAGGAGTGCCGCAGCGAGACCTGGCAGGCCGCTGCCGCCTCCCACCGCAAGGACTGCCAAGCCACTGCTGCCACATTGCACAAGGCCTGCCACACCGCTGGCCTGCTTTCCAGGCTGCCAACACCGACGCGCTTCTGGAAGCCGGCGCTCCTCCTGCCCACCGCCCGGTAGGTGTGAACCTGTCCTTTGTTGATGTTTTTGACCTAGCGTCACAAAGCGCTCCAGCATGGCATGAATCCTGCCCCGTGGCCTGTAGACCTCCACGGTCGAGCCATGCCACATCACTTTCAGCAAGTACTTCAGGCTGGCCCGGAAGTGCTGAACCACCCTTACCTTCACTGGCTGAGCTCTTTCTCCACCTGGCGGGTCCGATGTTCCTGCCACCACCTCCTGCTGCGGCGAGGCCCCCCAGCCCACCAGCACAAGGCCTGCCAGGCCACCGGCATGAAACCTGCCAGGCCACTGCCAGTACTGTGAAGCTTGACAGGCTGCTGGCAGGCCTACTAGGCCGACAACAAGCAGCCTAGCAAGCCAGCCAGCAGCCTGGCAGTCCTTGTGGCACCACTGGCGGCCTGGCATGCCTCGGAAGCAGCATTTCGGATGGAGGCTCCTGTGGAAATGTTCGGGGATGCAGGAGAGGATATATTGTTTAACCTTTCCAACTTGTGTAAACAAATTCACAATTTAGCAGAGTAACATTCCCCTTTTTAAACTCACAGTGGATGCATTTGCTCAGGCTCGCTAAAGCCTCTATAATAACTGTTCTGGTATTTTCCCCTTATTCCCTCATAAAAGATAAGACACACCACAGTCTTCTATAAAAGTATAAAAAGAGTTTACTCACATTCTGTTCACAATCAGATCCCAGAAGGCAGACTTAGCTTAGAAAAGTAACATACACCTGGAAACTATCCCATAAAGAGACAGTCCCTTTGTCCTCTCTTGGCTGGAGGCCAAGAGAGCATCTTTGGCTAAGCAGATGTTGCTTCTTCGATGCATGTAGTCAAAAAGAGAGAGATGGCTGCCCTGCCCTGTGCTTTTGTCGTTACCTGCACAGGTGAGGCCACACCCACCTCTAGTCACATGCAGTGGAAGTCTGTCCCAGCCTAGAAGGAAACAGGAAGTTTACCTGCTGGCTGGACAACCATTCCTCCCCATGTGTAAACATGTTCACACTAGGAATGTTGTACTTGACTGCTCTTGTGTTTCACACCCCACATCTCCATGCTAGGCCCTCAGTATTGGGGGGGGGGCTGAGCACCCCACTACAAAATATTGAGGAGACTGAAGACACCTCCGCTCATAGGAGTTTGTGCCCCTGGTTGAGGGGCAGAGGGACTGGTCCAAAGTCACCCACTGAACTTCAGGGCTGAGCAGAGATTTGAACCCTGGTCTCCCAGGTCCTTTTCTGACCACTACACTGAACTGGCTCTTCACATATGAACAACAGTAACAAGTAACATATTCCAGGTTAAACTATGTTTCTAGTGTAACTTGCGAAATTTCCTTGCTCCTTTCACAAATGTGGTGGTGGTTCCACTCCATAATATAACGTGAGATAAAAGACACAAATCAACATAGACACAGGGGCGTGTGTCATCCCTGAGGGGGTGACAAAAGGTACACCACGGGGGCGGCACTTGCCACAGGGCCTGGCCTGCAGTGCGCCTGAGCCACATGTCTCTCCTGGGAGTGAGGCGGTGGCTCAGGGCCCCAAGCTGCCCGAAACGGCAGCGTGGGGCTTGCATCCGCCAGGTGGACACCGTGGGTGGATCGCCACGGCGCCCCCCTGGGCGGATCGCCCTGTCCACGTTGGCGGCTTGCCCCGCCCCCGGCGCTCCGGGTGCTGGAGCGGCTAGCTATGCCCCTGCCTAGGCATCACAAAAGTATCACTTGTGAATAGATTCTTTCTTAAATTTCCGATTTACAGTCCGTCTTTGAGTAAGATCACTGCATTACTGTTTTCATGCTACATTTTTCCTGAAGAAGTCCAGTACAATGTGTGAATTGACCATAAGTTACATATTTTTCCACCCTCCAGGCAGAAATGAAAAGCAGCGAATTGGGTAATGAAATTAAGCGCTTTGGTAAGTTCATTGAATAACAAGGGAGCAGCCCAGGGTAGTTGAGTGGAACTTGAAAAAACAGCTAATTCATACAAAACCCCTTACATATGCAGGTCTGGCAGCTGCTGGCTACATTGTCACACAGTGCAGTTTAAAATGGTTGGTTGTGATGATGCATATGACTTTTTGTGAATATTTATTATACCATCTGACTATCATCAGCTAAATTACCCATTTATCTGATAAAACAGGCTGACCTTCTGTTGAGTATTGGACAGGTTCCAATGTAACGTTTTACAGTTAGATCATTCATAGATAGCATATAGGACAGTGTTTCAACGTTGCCATATTTTCTTGAAAGCAACTGTAATTAAATTCCATTCCACTTCTGTATAAGTAAGTTAGTTTAAGATCCACATGACAATTATTTGTGTATCAGCGAGTCTGATAGTTATTGCAAGAATAACTTGTTACAGTTTTTCTAAAAAGTTCACTTACCTTTTGAAGATAACTTTAAATGGCATGGTGGTTGTATATCGTTCGCAGTTTGTTCTGCGAAATGTGGGTTTATAGCACTTCTTTATTTTTTTAGGCGGGGGATGACGACACATTATGAAAATGCACCTTGGTCAAGTGTTGAATATAAATATTATTTCCCTCCTTAAATAATACAATTTCATGCAAGTCGTTCTGCAAACATATACTATTTTTCAGCTGCCTGTTTTGAGGTGTATAGGAGGCGTCTGATTATTGAGCAGTCAGGGGCCTCACACTTGAAAAATCCTTTTATCCTCTTCTTATTGTTTAAGCTTCAGATGAAAGAGGGCTCAGAAACAATTAAGCAGATTTTGTTTGTCCATTCAGGACACGTCTTGCATTGTGTAATCGTGTCCCAGTTCTTTGAACTTAGGAAGTATAAATGATAAGGATTACTTTTTTGTAGATGATAGTTTTCTCTGTAATTCAAAGCCTTAAATGAATATATAAGAAAGTTAAAAATGTTAGATGTTTGTGAAGGTAGCAACATTGCTACCTGTTGACACTGCTGTTTATAGAGCTGGCATTTGTTTGGTTCTGAACTAACTAAGGGTAGAAACATCAGGCTTCAAAATGCTTATGACAGGTATAGAGAAAATTAATAATAGGTCACAATGAACCATGGGGGCAGAGATTACATCAATTGGTACCAATGGGATAATTTTTCCTACAGTTAATAGCTGGAGGGGGGGGGAAATTTCATGACCTAAGGGGAAGGTTGTGATGAAAATCATCATCCAACAATTATTATTATTATTTCTTAAAACATGACATAGTTTCTAAGAAAGCATTTAGGGTCACAAATGAGAGAAATTTCATTTCCCCCACATCAATATGACTTAAATGTAGTCAGCAACTTGAACAGGATGGTCACCTCAGCAATTGTGCAGTGCCTGAACTCACGTACCCATGATAAAATAAACACTCGCAACATCACAGTTCACAGATGCAAATGTATATATTTTTCCTACACAGAAATTATCTCTGTGCAGGAAAAGTATTATGGGGAAAGTGGTCAGAATCGAAACAAAATTTTACACAAATATGAAATGGGGTGGGGGTGGGATCAGATAATGGCTTTAACTTTTCATTTTTGATTTGCATAAGTTCAAATCTGAAAACGAAAGTTACATTAACAAGAAGGTAAAATGTAATGAATTTAATAGGAATAATGTTAAATATCAAAAATGTATTTCTAATGTTCCAATATCCAACCACAGATTTAACTGAGGGTGTTAGAAAACATTCCAATTAGGAGAATCATAAATGTGCATTTTTGTAAGTTCAAATTATGAAAATCTTAGATTCCCCCCACCCCATTCAGTTCATATTAGTTTTAGAAGTGGCATTTTGATTCAAATACTTCCTGAATTCATTAAACCCAAGACTGCAAACCTAACCAAACTTTTTCAGGATAAACTTCCATTGAACTCAGTGGGACTTAACCTCTGAGTATACATGCTTAGGATTGTTCTGTAAGTTATGTTCAGGGGTAAGACAAGCCTGTGTTTTCTTATGCTGAGGGGGAGATAATGCCACTACAAAGCCAATGGCTAACTCTTTTGCCAGTTGCCATATTTTCTGCCCCCCATCCTTTATGAACCTTCCTCTACACTGAAGAAGGAGAAGAGGCACCACCTAAGGAATCATCACCCCTCATTTCAATACCTTTCAGGCCATAGAATATTATTTTACACCTCTGGCACCTCTGTCTTCATTGCCTTGACGCTAGAGCCTGCAGTACCCCTTAAGAAACAGATACTTGGCAGGGGTGGGGTTAACAGCAGATCCAGAGTGGGCAGGCCACAGGAGGCCCCAGCATGCTACTGAGACAACAGCTCTCCTTGGGTGAGTTACTGCCAGTCTTTGCCACAGAGATCTGTCCAGGGTTCTGAAAGATCTTGCCTGTTGCAACCCTGCACTTTCATCTTGACTGCTGAAAGTGACCCTTTCTTCAGGCCAGCATCCCTTGGCTTCCTTGAGCCAAGCTCGGGCAGAACACCAAGGACTCATCGGAAGGAGTTAGAGCACAGAGCAGCAGACAGGCACCAGACTCATACTTCAGCCCGTTGCTAGTCATAGATGTCAGGCGTTGCAGGGGGAACATTAGCCAGGCAGAATGGTTGATATTTTGCAATAAGGGTTCCTAGATTTGAATCCAGGGCCTGGTATAGCTCCCTCTCAACTTGGGCACACCTAAGCCAATTCAGAAAGACCAAATGCCAACCAGTTATTTTGGCCCACCATTCCCCTTTTTTATTTTGCCTGGTAAGGCAGCCATGCTGAGTCCACAGCAGGACTCATTGCCCCCTTTCCCTTTCAGTTCTTCACTGCAGTTTAATAAAACTGTTTTTTTAATATTAGGTAAAAGAGTGTTTTGATAGTAACATTGGGTTTTAGTTGTTGTAACTTGCCCTTGGATCTTAGGGTGAAGATCAGGCAATGAATGAATGAAATATTTGCCCTTAACTTGGGTTTTCTAATCTACATGGTATCCTCCAGATTATGCTGGACTGCAGCTCTTATCGTCCCTGACCATTGCCCATGCTAGGTGGTACTTATGGAAGTTGTAGTCCAACACATTGACTACCTCTGTCTGAGCTGAAGAATACACTTCAGATAAGCATATAAGTAAACAGAGACTGTGGGTGCATTTGGGTTATCCAGGAGCTCTTTGGGCACATTGGAAACACAGGAAACTGCCTTATGCTGAGTCAGCCTCTTGGTCTATCTAGCTCTCACTGGTGCCAACTCCAGGGGACCTGGGCACCCATAAAATTTTTGCTGTGGGTGCTCAGCCTCCACTGCCATCACGCACTGCCCACCATTGCCACAAAGTTGGTGGCTATGATTGCTTCCTATGGGACTGAGTTCTGTACTTTAATCCGTGCTGAATCTTCCAACATTCAATTTCATTGGAAGTTCTAATCTTATGAGAAAGAGCAGATCTTGGATTGGCGACTCATACCAGATCAGGGGTGGATTCCTCCTACTGTCTGTACCCTATTGCTTAGGAAAATCCTAGTTGTTTCCTCATCTTGTTTGCCAGACAGAGAAATTCACAAACAGCTGTGGGTTTGCTAAACTTCCATATAGGCTCTATTTGTTTGACACATTTTTGTAGTTTCTGGATCTGGGTGGATGAGAATTTTATCTGCTGGTATCTTTTAATTCTTGCTTCATCACAAGGGAATGAGAGGCAACAAAGATAACATAAACAATAGGCCTAGTGTATGCAATTATGAGGAATCAGCGTTACATTATGAATAAACAGCTACATTTTTGTTTTCCAAAGGATCTTTCTTGCCAAAGAATTTGACTTGGATTTGGTATAACAACTGTGTTTATATTCTTCGTAAATTGTCATGGTCCACGGTGTCTTTTATGACAAGAGTAATTAAGGCTGGATTCCTGTCAAGTGAAAAATCCCGGGTACAACAACCAAAGTTTTGGAAAATGGACACAAACCCTTAAGTACTAAAAATGCATTTATTTGTTTTTGTAGCTGTTTTTTTTAATTTCACAATGTGTTTTAGGCATAGGAACTCCTATTCCAGCTTCCCTACGATGGTTGCTGTTTCCCAGAGCCAGGAAAGAATTTCCCTGTTTTGCAGGTTTTGCCACCCCCGTAGCAATTGTCACAGCTTTGGCGGTTTTAGGCCTTGGATGGTATTCTTTAGTCCATCAACGGAATAGAGGGGGAGTGTGGTTACACACCCCTCCTGCGGTGATGTTAGCCAGGCCCCGTTAGAGGGGTTTTGACAGGGAGTCACTAGCCATGAGTGTTTGGTGTATGGTCAAACTCACAGAACTGAACTCAATTTCATTGTTCTGTATGGGACAATGACAATAAAGATAAAGATATTGTATCGAGTGGGGGGCCAGCTGTGTAAACGTCCATTTTGCAGTGCCCCCCCATATTTCCTGCCTTGCTTCTGCTCAGCCTCAGTCCCCAATTGGGGGCTGAGAGGGACACCTGCCTAATGCCTAAAGATGCACACCAAACTACAATAGAATTAAACTGAAGTTGGGGAGAAGGGAATGTCTCTTCCAACCACTGGCTGTTGATACAATGCAACGGGTGATCAAACTAGGTCAAACTGAGGAGCAGACCTACTGAAATCAATTGATTCAGGCCTGGTAATTTCTATGAATCTACTCTGTGTCTGGAGAACATTGCATATTACCCAGAGCAGCGAAACTTTGTCTATTGTGGCCAGTGCTGAGGGATGTTGAGAGCTGTACTCCAGAAACATCTGGAGGTTTGCAGGTTTCCCACCTAAGGGTCAAGGCTTTTCCCTCAAAATGAAGGAGGGCAGGCGCTGGCCAGAGGCAAAAATACCAACCCACAGAAGCGGCCCTTCCACTGATAGTCATTATTGTTATGTAGTCTGGCATCCGTCTGGCAGAACCTCCTAGGCTGCACTAGGGAGTTTCCCTTAGTGCAGCCTGCCCTAGTGAGCCCCACTTGCGAAGGAACAATTTGGAGCTCACTTTGAAGCCATGCCCTTCTCTGCCCCACATATATGGCATTAGATGTGGGGCTAGTAGGCATGGTTTAGAGAAGATGGCCTTGATCCATTATATATCTTTTTCAGTTTTCCATTTTAGCCTTCTTGGGTCCCAGTTGGGCAAAAGGTATGAGATTTATAGCCTCAAACTGGGTATTACATCTTTTAAGATATTTTATAAATATGAAAGTTAATCACTGATGGCCAACGTGGTCAACCATTTTTCATAGGCTATCAAAATAAAACCTTGTTTCTTCACTTAATTTTTTAACCCTTGGCCCATTGCCTAATATTTGCATAGAAGCTCCTTTATCTAGGCCATTGAGATAGTATACTAAGAGCAGGGCTTTTTTTCCAGCCAGAACTCACTCCGGAGCTCAGTTCCAGCACCTCCAAGTGGGTGCCATTGCCATTGCTGTATAAGAAAACAAGGGAGGCATTTATGATGAGTTCCGGCACCTCTTTCTGTAGAAAAATAGCACTGACTTAAAGTATTTTCATTATTTTTAAAAGCCAGTTAGAGTAACTTAGGCTTAAAATGCAGCAAGGTCATTTTTAATATTGTGTGTGTGTGTGCACTAGAGACAGGGAATGAATGAATGAATGAATCTTTATTTGCGTCAGCCATAGCAATAAAACAAAAATATGATATACAAAGAATAGAAATAAAAAGTCAATTATATAAAATACATTTTAGGGTTTTGAATCAGGGAATGTTTTCACCCAGTGTGCATTACCCCCCATTCAGTGAGGTTGTCATCTGCACATGTGCAACGGCTTTCTCAAATGTGCACACCTCAGCTTAACGGTGTAGTGGTTAAGAGCGGTAGACTCGTAATCTGGTGAACCGGGTTCGCTTCCTCGCTCCTCCACATGCAGCTGCTGGGTGACCTTGGGCTAGTCACACTTCTCTGAAGTCTCTCAGCCCCACTCACCTCACAGAGTGTTTGTTGTGGGGGAGGAAGGGAAAGGAGAATGTTAGCCGCTTTGAGACTCCTTCGGGTAGTGATAAAGTGGGATATCAAATCCAAATCCAAACTCTTAACAGTGGGTTACATTTTCAAATGGGTTGGTATCCTAAAACAGCAGCACTGCAGGATAAACCTGGATTGCAGCTAATGTTATGTGTACTTGGCTTCAAACGCCAGCAGTAAACAGCAATGTGTACACTGTGTCAGATGTCTGGACTTAGACAAGTTTTTTTGGGGGGGAAGCTCAACAACTCTGGGGCTTGTCTAAAAAAAAGCTCAACATTTTTGGAGTGTCCTGGATTTTGCTTTTTGAAATATGGCAACCCTAACAGTGAGCAACTGTTCCCTGAAGCTCAAAAGCTTCACATCTCTTTGATCATCAACAAGTTTTCAATTATACAGCCCATGTTTCACTTTGTAATAAGAGTGGGTCTTTTTTTAAATATCTAATTTCAAAATAAAAATGAAGTTTTTAAATACTGCCACCCTGTGGTGGTTGGGAAACTTAACACAACTTTCAGTTCAAGTTCCACAGTTTGCCATATTTAGTCCAAACAATTAGGAGTGATTCTGTTTTGCTGATGTCAGCACATTTTACATTTTTTGGCTAAAAGAATCCACACCTGTGTACAATAAAAACTACAACAGATTCTTTATAAACTTGCCCAACTTGCTCACAACCACCCAGGCCTTTTGCTCCCACAAAAGTTTCAAAGATGCCATTTCATAATTTCACATTTCTACTTAAAAGCCTGTTTCCGAATGTATTAGCAACTGTTTTGTCACCAATTACCTTTTGTATCCATCTTTAATCGAAATAGTCCATCCCGATATTCTCTTAAACATTATATTCATAAAGATAGGTGCTGTTTACTTCTTAAGCAGAGGCAGGGAACCTCAGACCCAAGGACTGGATGTGGCCTTCAAGACATGCCCCCTGCAGGGCATGCCCGCCTCCCCAGGGCTCACACATCTTATCACTAAACAACACCTATGGACCCTGCTCTGTGCCCTCTTAGTGCTTTTGCTTGGCTGGAATGCTTTCTCAGTTTGTGCATGCTTGCATGGAAAATACTGAGGGTATCAGGGGGGCAGGCGGGCCAGAAACCTTTTACTTTTCCATGGCTCAAATGTAGCCAATTGCTGAAAACTAAGGATCACAAAGGTCCATATAGTTAAAGCCATGGTTTTCCCAGTAGTGATGTATGGAAGTGAGAGCTGGACCATAAAGAAGGCTGATTGCCGAAGAATTGATGCTTTTGAATTATGGTGCTGGAGGAGACTCTTGAGAGTCCCATGGACTGCAAGAAGATCAAACCTCTCCATTCTGAAGGAAATCAGCCCTGACTGAGTGCTCACTGGAAGGACAGATCCTGAAGCTGAGGCTCCAATACTTTGGCCACCTCATGAGAAGAGAAGACTCCCTGGAAAAGACCCCCGATGCTGGGGAAGATGGAGGGCACAAGGAGAAGGGGATGACAGAGGACGAGATGGTTGGACAGTGTTCTCGAAGCTACCAGCATGAGTTTGACCAAACTGCGGGAGGCAGTGGAAGACAGGAGTGCCTGGCGTGCTCTGGTCCATGGGGTCACGAAGAGTCAGACATGACTAAATGGCTAAACAACAACAAGAAGGATCACATCTGTTCTTCTGCCATTTTTTTGCCTCTGGCTGCATCCACTTTTGCACCTGACGTAGCATGTGTCCCCCAGATGGTTGCCATAAGGGAATGTGGGCCCGGGCTTGAAAAAGACTTCCATCCTTAGTTTATTAACAATCTGAATGCACCTCTGTCCAGCCATTCCAACAAATGGTCTTCTGTTTTCCTATGTAAGGTCTGGCTTTAGTTGCTTAGGGATAACCACTCTCACGTTGCTCTGCATAGCCATAAACGCAGTGGAAAAGGAGACCATTTATAAGTAGACGTTGTGCCACCCTAATGAGAAGATTAGGAACACCTGTATTCCCTTCCTCCCCTCCAACCTGGCTTCTATATTTGACACCATACCATAAATGGGTTTGTATGTCTCTGTGTAAATCTAGAATATGTTAACACAGGCCTTTCCCTCTCCATTTCCTTTACTGCTGTGCTGAGTCTGCTAATATATTTGCCAATTAGCTCACTTGCACTGGCAGGGGTGTGTGATAAGGGCCATGCTGAGAGAGACCACCCAGGTGTTTCACTGGCTGCTGAACAGCTCTCCATCTGGCCAGCTGGTAATAGCTTTCCATCACTACGAACCTGTGCCGGATTCAAGCATATTACTCAAAGCAGCTTTTGCTTTAGATGCCAACATTATTCTAAGGTATTCGCTACTTGATAGAGAAACATTAATGAGAAATTCCCCATTAAATATGTTTCTTTAAGCTTTGTAATAAACTTTGCTCTCCCCACTTTATTGCCAATGAGCCCAGCCATTATGCACAAGATCAGTGACCTTTAACCTTTAATTTTTACAATAGTAAAAAGCAGAGACATCACCTTGCCAACAAAGGTCCGTATAGTAAAAGCTATGGTTTTCCCAGTAGTGATGTATGGAAGTGAGAGCTGGACTATAAAGAAGGCTGATCGCCGAAGAATTGATGCTTTTGAATTATGGTGCTGGAGGAGACTCTTGAGAGTCCCATGGGCTGCAAGAAGATCAAACCTCTCCATTCTGAAGGAAATCAGCCCTGAGTGCTCACTGGAAGGACAGATCCTGAAGCTGAGGCTCCAATATTTTGGCCACCTCATGAGAAGAGAAGACTCCCTGGAAAAGACTCTGATGTTGGGAATGATGGAGGGCACAAGGAGAAGGGGACGACAGAGGACGAGGTGGTTGGACAGTGTTCTCAAAGCTACCAGCATGAGTGTGACCAAACTGCGGGAGGCAGTGGAAGACAGGAGTGCCTGGCGTGCTCTGGTCCATGGGGTCACGAAGAGTCGGACACGACTAAACAACAACAACAGATATAGACTTTATCCCTGATCCTGGTGTGGACTTTGGTATTATTATGAACGAGGACAAAAATTGGTGTCCTAAATATTTATTTTGTGCACTCTCCCCTCTTGCCTTCCATTCTGTGCATGCTCTTAAATGAACCACGTCTTAGTTGTGGCAACTCAGTCATCTGTCTGACTGGGCTTATCTTTGAGCAGATACCTGTACCCCTCAGCTCAGCACCCTATGCAGAAGAATCACCTGTGCTGGCCTGAATCTGGTGCTGCCTGATCCAAATATTGTTGCATACAGATCTACTCAACAGATAGCTGAAGCCATCTGTTGACAGCGCAACTTATCCAGGGATGATGAGGGAAAGTTTGTGGCATCAGTCTCCTTTTCCTCCCAAGGAGATGATAAATATAGATGGAGCGGATCAGTTCTGCATTCACAATCCTGATGCAACACTGGCAAAGTCCAGCAATAATAATAAGAACACTTCAGATAGGGTTTTTAAGTGTTCAAAGTGCTTCACAAGTATTATGTTGTAATCACTGCACCAATAGGTTGGATTATATTTGAGCTCAGATTTATTTTCTGTGCGCTCATCCAGGATTCAAAGGTCTGCAATTTATTAATGCAGATGCACATTTGCTCAGATACCACTGTGCTATCACAGTTTTAATGCTGGAATCCTAGAGTATCGTTCAAGTGTGTTTCTAAAGTGGTTTGCCACTAGAGGGCATTGATGTGTTAAAATAAAATAAAAAATGGCATGGTAATGGATACAAAAAAGCCCAATCTGCTTTATTAAGTGTTGCAGATTTCTCCATCTAGAACTCAGATTAACAAATGCAAGGGAATGCAAGCTTTGGCAGCAATTTTTTTTTGGGGGGGGGTAGGGATTGCATAATAAAATAAACAACAAAGAATCTTTGGGAATTGTGATGACGACCCTTAATTTTATTGTAGCATATACATTCCTAGACTTTGTCAGACGGAGAGTTCTGTCTGGTGAAGGTTCATAAAGTCCATCGCACCATCATGGGTCAGTAGCTTTCACTGTCAAATATAAATCAATCCCCTCTGCACTACATCTCTTTTTGAGCTGCTTTTAATCTAACAAGTATGTGAGTATGTGGATACCTCTCCAAGAATTTGCATGCATTCTAGTAATGCTTACTGCCATTTATTGCCACACTGGATCAGGCAGTCCCTGAGTGACTCTCTCAAAGTTGCTTAGCTAATCCAAAAGGGTAGTTCCCTGAACTTCAGGAACAAAGCTTTCCAGTGGATGTTGAGCGGAAGTTTGCTCAGAAACCCAATCAAACTGGCACAATCAGACTGGATAACATTTCCGGCCATTTCACCTTTGCCTAATTCAGGCATTGTTCAGTTTCCTTCATCCCATGGCTGGGCAGCATTTTCGTCATGGCTCTTTGGTGTTTGCTTGAGGCTGGAACACTGGCTCCCATAAAACAGCTTCAAAAACTGCCAAACTCCTTTGCCTAACTTGCTATTTATTTGGTTGTTTTTTTATCAAGAAAATGTTAAAACGAATATCAAAACCCACAAATACCTGAGCCTTAAAGTTAATATTGCAGATGCTAATCAAGAGGCAAAACAATCAGTTGTAACATTTCAAAGCATTTTTAGTAAGAGGTCAATCACTGGCGGATGAACGTGGGGGCGGGGGAAGCTGTCCACCCCAGGTGTCATCCTGGGGGGGGGGAGTGCCATCATGGCTGCCCCTCGGATGCACACCACTTGCCGCGCACCCCTGGGACGTGTGTCACGCCCCGCACCACGACCCTGTGATGTGCACCACGCCCCCGTGACATGCGCCAGCCACACACCCCTGTTTGCTGCTCCGCCATGTCGCTCCGCCACGGAGGTCAAGTAATATTCTGTGGAATAGTTGTGGGCATCCATCTGTTTTGGGAGACAATGGAAGCGTGTGCCTTTGGGAGTAAAGTCAAACCATTGGAGAGATACAGCACCTGGCTGTAGAGACTGATATGGGAGAGGCATTGTCACGGTCCGGTCTATGGGCGATCGAAGTCCTGGCTGAGGACGTCGGGACTGGGGGCAAGATGGCAGGGTGGGAGCAGGAACAAGAGTCCAGAAGTCAGGGGTCCAAGGGTCAGGAAGCAAGGAGTCACAAAGTCAAGGGTCCAAGGGGCGAGAAGCAAGGAGTCGCAAAGTCAAGGGTCTGAGGATCAAGAAGCAGGGAGTCAGAAAGCCAAGGTCTGAGGATCAGGAAGCAAGAAGCCAAACAGAGCAAGGCAGGAAGCGTGTTGCTGTGGCAAAGAGCCAAAGGGAAATGCTGACCTTATATCCCTTCCCAGCTCTTGCCACCAGGTGCAGTGAGTTACCAAGCGGCCTCACCTGTGCAGCCGCGCCTTGCCTCTCCAGAACAAACTTAGGAAGGCCCCAGTCCTGCGAAGCCCTACTGGTCACAGGGCCTGGCTCCTGCACGCACTCCTGACAGGCATGCTTTATTGCAGCTGGGGCAGATGACGGTGTCTGGTTTTGCTGCCACAGATGCACCACGGCGTTCCTTCTTTCTGTGCTGATCCCAGCAGTAGCGGGCTCCATGTCCTTAAAGCCAGTCTCAAACCAATCGGAGATCTGCTGTTCTCTTTTGTCAAAAGTTTGCATCTTTGATGTGGTTCCACCTTGGTTCAACGCTATCTCCGGGGCAGTTCAGTAACCAAGGAACCATTGTGAGCAATGTTCTCCATGCTGCCAAAAGGCAGATAGAGCCAATGAACCTGGAAGTTCCACTGCTGAGGGCAGACAGTTTCCTACAGTGATCCAACCCATACCTTCAGATAATGTGTCAAGTGGATTGCAAGGCTGTACAGACCAGTCCCATTCTTGCTTTTGACGCTCTGATTGCATGGGTGAGCTCTTTTCACATTCCTCAGCATACACACAGAGCCCATTCATACACACACAACACATGGCAGCAGCTGAACTAACCTGTGCTCCCATGTTATTTCAATGATTAGAGGATGTTCATCTGAGCCCTCCCCACTTTTGTTAGCAGTGGGAGAGTTTTTCCACACAGCCAAATATGAATAGAAAATGCACTGTTCTGCTAAGTGTACTGATCTAATGTTTCCAAGAACCAACTGCTAAAGATGTCGCTTAGACCTTTCTGAAAGGAGCACCAGTATTTGCCAATGGTTCTTAGGGTTGTTGGTAGTGGTGGGCTGTGTGTGTGTGTGTGTGTGTTTAAACAATCAAACACTATATAAACTATATGGTATAATTAAAGTTTCCAGAAAACTTTGGTGTTCACCCGGTATCAAAGATGCCACCCAACACTTGGATAATGAAACCAGACCATTTAGTGCCAGTAAAGGTAAAGGGACCCCTGACCATTAGGTCCAGTTGTGGCTGACTCTGGGGTTGTGGCGCTCATCTCGCTTTATTGGCCGAGTGAACCATCATACAGCTTCCGGGTCATGTGGCCAGCATGACTAAGCTGCTTCTGGTGAACCAGAGCAGTGCACGGAAATGCCGCTTACCTTCCCGCCGGAGCAGTACCTGTTTATCTACTTGCACTTTGAAGTGCTTTCAAACTGTTAGGTTGGCAGGAGCTGGGACAGAGCAATGGGAGCTCACCCTGTCGCGGGGATTCAAACCGCTGACCTTCTGATCAGCAAGTCCTAGGCTCTGTGGTTTAACCCACAGCACCACCCACATCCCTCTTTAGTGCCATTATTTGTTGGGAATTTGGCATCATTTGGCAGCAATGTCACAGCTCGACAAGGCATCATAGTGTGATGAGGCTGTGGTGCAGGGGAACCAATAACTAAAAAAACCCAAAACATGATGAGGATTACTAGGTGCTGATGCAGGAACTTTGTGTATGTGAGCGAGAGACAAGTTTGACTAGGTGTTGGTTGATTTCTCATCAAAAAGAAAAAAAAAAACCCAAAATTAGTTGCAATGGATACATTTCTACATTTTTTAAAACTAGCAGCTTTGATTCTGACTCTTTTTGAGCGTGCTATAATCGTATTTTGAAGTTTTTCCCTGTTATAGATATGCAGGTTACATTATAGTTTTAAATGAAAACAGATAGAGTCTGTTTTTGTTTTTTTTAAGGGAAAAATCACCAGGATTTTAGGCTTTTCGAAGTCTCCAGAGTTATGAGACACAGGAATTGTCCACCCTGCCAATTTGTTTGGATTCTGTGTTGAAAAGCTAGCCTTTCTGTCTGGGTTGTCTTCTTGATGAAGCCTAGTTATAAAAGCAAATAAACGAAAATGCTTTAAGTCTTTTGCCATCTAACATTTTCCTTTCTGTGCATTTCTGCTGGGTGTGATGATGAGGAGAGAAACATGCAGAGGCTGATGTACATAAAGCAGGTTCTTGTGGCGTAATTCTCTCCTGGAATGTATGATAAATATTTTTCCCAATGGCCTACCTTAAGACAAATGATCTATGCGGTTGGATGACATAATTTCTGTAATGGGATGGGATGGGGGCAAAGAAATGGAAAATATGACTGCGGCTGCCAACGCATAATGAATACCCTTTTGAAAATGCGAGGTAAAACAAGCTTGATTTGCAGTCACTAATGATGACTGCAAATGATCATCTTATAGACCTTGCAGTTTCTCTCTTTCTCTCGTATTGAGAAATCTCACACACGTTATTAAATTTATATTCTGCCTTTCGTCTATCATGACACTCAAGACAGAATACATAGGGTTCCCAGGTGGTTTCTCATCCAGTCACTGACTGACCCAGATCCACTTAGATTAAGCGGGAGGGGGGGGCACATCGTGTGTCCTCAGACCACGCCCTGGGACCACATGCTGTTACTCTCAGCACAGAGGTTCCCATGCAAAAAAGTGACTTTATCAGCAGCTGCCCCCCCCCCAGATGTGTGCACCCTCCCTTGAAAAGAACAAGGTTCCACATTGGGCCCAGAATATATTCCGATGAGTGCACAAAGTACTTTCATTTTCCACTTTAAAACTCAGTATTAATTTGTTCGGTATTGGATTTGGATTTGAAGAGTTTGGATTTGATATCCCGCCTTTCACTCCCCTTCAGGAGTCTCAAAGCGGCTAACAATCTCCTTTCCCTTCCTCCCCCACAACAAACACTCTGTGAGGTGAGTGGGGCTGAGAGACTTCAGAGAAGTGTGACTGGCCCAAGGTCACCCAGCAGCTGCATGTGGAGGAGCGGAGACGCGAACCCGGTTCCCCAGATTACGTGACTACCGCTCTTAACCACTACACCACACTGGCTCTCCATGATCCAATTGTATGATCCAATTCAAATTTCTGAATTTGGCCCACATGGATGGTAGCATGTTCTGAGGTCTGGTTTTGTTTCAATCCCATTATTTATTGTCTTTTTTGAAGCAGTTTTGCTTTCATGTTAACTCAGAGCAGCTAAAATAAAATTTCCAGGTTTTTTCTCTGGGCCTCTGCTCAGGATCACACCTGCTTAGTTTTATCAGTTTCACTGTATCCTGTGCTTCTAGAACATTCACTAGACTGCTCTTAAATCATAATCATCATAGGCAGTCTCTAACTTGTTCCATCAGCTCAATACAGTGGTACCTTGGGTTACATACGCTTCAGGTTACATACGCTTCAGGTTACAGACTCTGCTAACCCAGAAATATTACCTTGGGTTAAGAACTTTGCTTCAGGATGAGACCATAAATCATGCTCTGGTGGCGCGGCGGGAGCAGGAGGCCCCATTAGCTAAAGTGGTGCTTCAGGTTAAGAAAAGTTTCAGATTAAGAACGGACCTTTGGAATGAATTAAGTTCTTTTTTTATATAATATTTTTATTGTGTTTCTTTTCATAAGTTTATACATTCCAAAAAGTACAGAAAAAAGAATGCAAGAAACAGATTTTTTTTTTGCAAAAAAATACGAAAAAGATAATGAATATATAATAGTTCAACTTTCCATAGATCCCAATATCAGTTGGACCTCCCCACACCTTCCAGATCTGCATTCTTTATAGTAACAATGTCAGCAATTTGTTACCTTGTTTCATACCTTATTGTAACTTTCAGTTATTATGTCTCTAGATTCAAAATATTGTAACTCAGTTTTAATACCTTTAAAATAAACATAATATGTTTGATTCACATTGTCTCCTTTTCTCTTTTATCACTTATTTTACCATTTACTTAACATATTGCTAAAGCATAACATTTCCTAATCGTGCACTGTCTTAAGATTCATACAACTTATAGTGTTTTTGCAAATAGTCTTAAAAAAATTTCCAATCCGCCTCATGGAATGAATTAAGTTCTTAACCTGAGGTACCACTGTAGTATTTTTTTGTACAACAGAACTGCCAGCTCCCTGCCCTGGTCTCCTGTCCCTGTGTATGCACCACACCCTCCCCAAATCTGCTTTGGAGGTTGAGGGAAAGCCCATAACAGTTTTAGGGGGCATGGGAGGAAGAGAGCGGTGAGTTCTTTTGCTCATCCAGAAATCCTTGCGCTGATGGAACAAGTTAGTTGGATTCCACTCAATATTATTTATTCACTTATTTAACTTGTTAGCTGCTTGCTGCCCAAAAGGTCTCCAAGCAACCTGCAACAAATTGAAAACATAAACATAAGTAAAAAACGTTATATATGCAGGGGGAAAAAATCACAAAGCATAAATACAACTATACAAGCAGCTGGTGTAGTCAACCGTTTATCACAGTGAGCAACAAATCAATTCACAGCTCCTTTGCGTGGATTGTTTAGAGCCCAGCCCTGCTCCAGTTTAAGACAGTCTTTGTTGCGTTTTTGCTTTTTTTTCCTTCTTTAATAAGATATTTATTAAAATTTTCAAGAAATAAGAGAAGCAAAAAAAAATACAAAAAGAAAAAAGATACAAAAAATAAAAAATAAAAAAATACAAATAGTTAAAAAAACAATCCAATCATCACATATATTTCATTTACTTATTTCCCGGACCTCCTCACACCTTCCTTCTCTGTATTCCAGTTCAGATTATTATTCCAGCAAATCCCTCCCCTCTTTCAAATCCTTTCCCTAATTCATAATATTCTGTCATCACATTATCTTAATCTATTTTCATCTTATCTTGTACATATATATAAAAAGAAAAAGAAAAAAACACACCTTAAAGTTTAGAACTTAAATCTTAATTTTTACCAACTTCTAACCATAACCTTCTTACCTAATTCTTTAGACATTTTTATAAGAGCCAAATAAATTCATTTCAACATTCTCCTAACATTCATCAATTTTATAAAACAGTCCTAATGATAAAAATAAAAATAAACAATCCAGTCTTCATCCAGCGTCCCTTCCTCTTGGTTCCGGGTTTTGTCAGTCCTTTTTATCTTATTAATCTAGCACATTAACCTGGCCACCTTATATCCGAGGCCCTCATGTCTCTTCCATGACCCTTCCGCTGCTCTTTTTCATATTTTCCTTTTATTCTTGGGAACTCCAGCTTAGTGATGTTTTTGACCCTTTTCAACAAGACCATCACTTTTCCACAGTCCATACTAAACTCAATATAGTATTTAAAAGCATATTCCAGATTCCCTTCAAAATTAAGAGCCCCCACTGCTCTAAACATCTGGCGGCCCCTTTCCAGACTCGAAAAGTCCAGATCTCCCTGTACAGGGGGGTCTATCCAACCCCCCATTTCCAAACCAAACCCGATTTTACCTTTCCAAGTCTGGTTTTCCCCAAGTTCATTTGTCAAGTCCAAAAGTTTGTAATCCTGCTGGGCCGCTGCTCTCTCCATCTCTGGCGCCCAAGATTCAGCAAAGTTCTCTTCTCTCAGTTGTTCTGTCATGGCACGCTCCTGTTTTGATTCCTGAGTGGGCTCCATGTAATTTCCCGCTACCTGGTCAAAGGTTCTGGCCACGTTAGTCATGTAATCCATCTTCTGGCTTATCTGATCCAATAGGGCATTTATTTTGCAGAGAGCACCCAACAGTGCTTCTGAAGACATTGTTCCACAAGGTCACCAAGTCCTTTCCCACAGTTGTAATCAGTGGCAGCTGCAGTTCCCAGGAATTCCCAAGAATTAGTAACAATTTCACAATTCCCCTCTAGGGGGAAAAGTTTCTTATTGTTCTTTCTCTTAAAAACAATAGCAATAAAGTTTCTTTTTTACGATACTTTGTCCATATTTGTTCTTTTAACAGACGAAAGGAAACAATGGAGTAACTATGTTTCTCTTCTTTTAACTATCTGTCAAAAACCTTTATTTCTGGTCAATGAGCTTCAGACGTCAATTCTGACACCCCGCTCCAGGGTCAGGACGGTGGAAAATTACTTTACTTTAAATTCACTTCTGCAGGTTAAGCAACTCAGAAAGGATCCCCCTTCTTCTCCTGCTGCCGAAGGGGGGTTCAACAATTTTAAATGGTGAAAGTCAATCCTTTAAAGTGGTTTTTAAGGCTCTAGTTTGCGTTGTCTTTGCTTTGTTCTGGCTACAGGGAAACGGAAGGGTGACTTCCTGTTTATTCCTTCCCATTTCAGTACCAAATTAGGGTAAATTTTTAAGTCCAAATTCCTTTTAATTTCGCCAGATCTTATTTGAAGTCCAAATATTCAATGTTCCAGTACTCACGGTTGGTTATTTTAGATGCCAAATTGTCCCAGGAAAAAGGCAGCGCTCTCTGGCAAGGGCTATGCGGCTTCGCTCCGCAGAAAAAGCAATTGACTCACAGCACCGCGCCACTTCCCCCTCTTCGCTTCGGAGCCCGTTTGTGGGTTCCTTTGTGGGTTGGGGGGGCGTTAAGCGTGCCCGCCGAGTCCCACGGTCACAGGCTTCATCCGCCTGTGATTTTGTTGCATTTTTGCTTTTATCCAGAATAAAGTTCACTTTCCCCAACCTCAAATTATTCTGATGTAGTTTGGTTTTCTCTTTCTGGGACATTTTGTTGTTGTTTAGTCGTTTAGTCGTGTCTGACTCTTCGTGACCCCATGGACCAGAGCACGCCAGGCACCTCTGTCCTCCACTACCTCCCGCAGTTTGGTCAAACTCATGCTGGTAACCTCGAAAACACTATCCAACCATCTCGTCCTCTGTCGCCCCCTTCTCCTTGTGCCCTCCATCTTTCCCAGCATCAGTGTCTTCTCCAGGGAGTCTTCTCTTCTCATGAGGTGGCCAAAGTACTGGAGCCTCAGCTTCACAATCTGTCCTTCCAGTGAGCACTCAGGTCTGATTTCCTTAAGAATGGATGCGTTTGATCTTCTTGCAGTCCATGGGACTCTCAAGAGTCTTCTCCAGCACCATAATTCAAAAGCATCAATTCTTCGGCGATCAGCCTTCTTTATGGTCCAGCTCTCACTTCCATACATCACTACTGGGAAAACCATGGCTTTAACTATACGGACCTTTGTTGGCAAGGTGACGTCTCTACTTCTCAAGATGCTGTCTAGGCCTGTCATTGCCCTTCTCCCAAGAAGCAGGCGTCTTTTAATTTCGTGGCTGCTGTCACCATCTGCAGTGATCATGGAGCCCAAGAAAGTAAAATCTCTCACTGCCTCCATTTCATCCCCTTCTATTTGCCAGGAGGTGATGGGACCAGTGGCCATGATCTTCGTTTTTTTGATGTTGAGCTTCAGACCATATTTTGCGCTCGCCTCTTTCACCCTCATTAAAAGGTTCTTTAATTCCTCCTCACTTTCTGCCATCAAGGTTGTGTCATCTGCATATCTGAGGTTGTTGATATTTCTTCCGGCAATCTTAATTCCAGCTTGGGATTCATCCAGCCCAGCCTTTCGCATGATGTATTCTGCATATAAATTAAATAAGCAGGGGGACAAAATACAGCCTTGTCGTACTCCTTTCCCAATTTTGAACCAATCAGTTGTTCCATATCCAGTTCTAACTGCAGCTTCTTGTCCCACATAGAGATTTCTCAGGAGACAGATGAGGTGATCAGGCACTCCCATTTCTTTAAGAACTTGCCATAGTTTGCTGTGGTCGACACAGTCAAAGGCTTTTGCATAGTCAATGAAGCAGAAGTAGATGTCTTTCTGGAACTCTCTAGCGTTCTCCATAATCCAGCGCATGTTTGCAATTTGGTCTCTGGTTCCTCTGCCTCTTCTGAATCCAGCTTGCACTTCTGGGAGTTCTCGATCCACATACTGCTTGAGCCTTCCTTGTAGAATTTTAAGCATAACCTTGCTAGCGTGTGAAATGAGTGCAATTGTGCGGTAGTTGGAGCATTCTTTGGCACTGCCCTTCTTTGGGATTGGGATGTAGACTGATCTTCTCCAATCTTCTGGCCACTGCTGAGTTTTCCAAATTTGCTGGCATATTGAGTGTAGCACCTTAACAGCATCATCTTTTAAAATTTTAAATAGTTCAGCTGGAATACCATCACTTCCACTGGCCTTGTTATTTGCAGTGCTTTCTAAGGCCCATTTGACTTCACTTTCCAGGATGTCTGGCTCAAGGTCAGCAACCACACTACCTGGGGTGTACGAGACATCCATATCTTTCTGGTATAATTCATCTGTGTATTCTTGCCACCTCTTCTTGATGTCTTCTGCTTCTGTTAGGTCCTTACCACTTTTGTCCTTTATTATGGTAATCTTTGTACGAAATGTTCCTTTCATATCTCCAATTTTCTTGAACAGATCTCTGGTTCTTCCCATTCTGTTGTTTTCCTCTATTTGTTTGCATTGCTCGTTTAAGAAGGCCTTCTTGTCTCTCCTTGCTATTCTTTGGAAATCTGCATTCAGTTTCCTGTATCTTTCACTATCTCCCTCGCATTTTGCTTGCCTTCTCTCCTCCGCTATTTGTAAGGCCTCGTTGGACAGCCACTTTGCTTTCTTGCATTTCCTTTTCATTGGGATGGTTTTCGTTGCTGCCTCCTGTACAATGTTACGAGCCTCCATCCATAGTTCTTCAGGCACTCTGTCCACCAAATCTAAATCCTTAAACCTGTTCGTCACTTCCACTGTGTATTCATAAGGGATTTGACTTAGATTGTATCTTACCGGCCCAGTGGTTTTTCCTACTTTCTTCAGTTTAAGCTTGAATTTTGCTATAAGAAGCTGATGATCTGAGCCACAGTCAGCTCCAGGTCTTGTTTTTGCTGACTGAATAGAGCTTCTCCATCTTTGGCTGCAGAGAATATAATCAATCTGATTTCGATGCTGCCCATCTGGTGATGTCCATGTGTAGAGTCGTCTCTTGTGTTGTTGGAAAAGCGTGTTTGTGATGACCAGCTTGTTCTCTTGACAGAACTCTATTAGCCTTTGCCCTGCTTCGTTTTGATCTCCAAGGCCAAACTTGCCAGTTGTTCCTTTTATCTCTTGCCTCCCTACTTTAGCATTCCAATCCCCTATAATGAGAAGAACATCCTTCTTTGGTGTCACTTCTATAAGGTGTTGTAAGTCTTCATAGAATTGGTCAATTTCAGTTTCTTCAGCACCAGTAGTTGGTGCATAAACTTGGATTACTGTGATGTTAAAAGGTCTGCCTTGGATTCGTATCGAGATCATTCTATCATTTTTGAGATTGCATCCCAGTACAGCTTTCGCCACTCTTTTGTTGACTATGAGGGCCACTCCATTTCTTTTACGGGTTTCTTGCCCACAGTAGTAGATGTGATGGTCATCCGAACTGAATTCGCCCATTCCCGTCCATTTTAATTCACTGATGCCCAGGATGTCAATATTTATTCTTGCCATCTCATTTTTGATCACCTCCAACTTACCCAGGTTCATGGTTCTTACATTCCAGGTTCCTATGCAATATTTTTCTTTACAGCATTGGACTTTCCTTTCGCTTCCAGGCATATCCGCAACTGAGCGTCCTTTCGGCTTTGGCCCAGCTGCTTCATCAGCTCTGGATCTACTTGTACTTGCCCTCCGCTCTTCCCCAGTAGCATGTTGGACGCCTTCCGACCTGAGGGGCTCATCTTCCAGCGTCATAACTTTTATATGCCTGTTGTCTTTGTCCATGGAGTTTTCTTGGCAAGGATACTGGAGTGGCTTGCCGGTTCCTCCTCCAGGTGGATCACGTTTGGTCAAAACTCTCCACTATGACCTGTTCATCTTGTGTGCCCTGCTCGGCGTAGTTCATAGCTTCCCTGAGTTCTTCAAGCCCCTTCGCCACGGCAAGGCAGTGATCCATGAAGGGGTTCTGGGACATAGTCTAAATCAAATAGCTGTATGGTTCTCTGCCTAATTTAAATTCATCACTTTGAAAATAACATCACTACCTTATGTAATTCTGGATACAAAGGGAGATTTGTATTTGTGTCCCATACAGAAACGGTCTTTTGCTGCCTCCATAGAGAAGTTATGTTGTAGATGAAGCATCTGTGCCATCACCCAGTCCCTCCATGAGATGTATCTCCATCAAAAGAGATGGGAAGTGTTATGCACTGAAGTTCTCACCCTGGGCCAGCAGGAGGATACTGTAAATAGTTCAGGTCCACATATGCAAATAAGGGATCCAAAGTGATGTTCAGTGATTGGATAGTTACAGAAAGTTGTTACAGTTACGTTGTACTGGAGCTCTATATAAGCAGGCTGCCTGAACCCTTCAGTTCAGTTCTGTTCTGACCTGTGAACAAACAAGAGCTGTTTGGAGAATCGCTGTGTCATCTGATATGTCCACCCACAACTTAACAGGAAGGTGGGTGGGAATTGCACTAGCAGATCCATAGGGCCACATGACGGATTCTTTTAATTCCTGAGCAGGTGCAAAGGTTAGTGCAACCCAGTACATGTGCTGAAGTCATATTGACTTAGCCATTGATGGTGGAAATGCAGAAGGAGGGGAGGGACCAGAACAGAGGCTCAGGCAACCACACCCAAAATATTTATGTTCCAGCCAAGCTTAACAGCACTTGCTTAATGATTTTTAAAATCACAGTCCTACCAGACCTGCAACTGCAGAGGAGAAAAGGGAGGGAAATAGTAGTTCATGCTTTGAACAATGATACACACATGTCCACAGTATGGTGTCTTAACCTCTAGCTGAATATCTTTCTCCTAATTGCAATTTTCCAGCTACATAGTCAAGAATTATCCACACATGCAGACAGAATTGTCTCGCTTAGAAAAACATACTTTTCAGAGGTTCTCTGATTTGGATTTTAAAAAAAGACAAGTCTGCATTACATTTCAGTGTAAACAAAACCCCAGATGTTTTAGCACATGGATGTGAAGTAAAAACTTTCTATTCTTTATTTACACATTCTAGCAAATATTTTACCAAGAAAAAGTGGCGAATGTTGACTTTTCACCACTTAGGCCCCAGTTGGAACAACATCCTGTGTGCCACAACGTCAACATTCCTTGTAAAGTTTTCTTCACATAAATCTTTGGGGACAAACATCTGACACTTCTCCTTTTCGGTCAACAATGGCGATTACCTTTTAAAGCACAATGGCGAAGTGAGCCCAAGAACAAAATAGCTCTTCTCATTCATTCTTTCCCCAATGTTATTTCACCTGGAGGGAAAAAATCTCAGCCTGGCCTCAATTTCTCTTGTTAAAATCCTTTCCCACTGTCTGTGAGTGTATGGAATCTGATAGGAAATGTTACTTTGTCAGATTGCGGTCTGCAGTACATTTGCTTCAGAGGAGGTCTGTTGAAGTGAAGGATGCTATTAGTCTCTGAAATGTCCTGTGCTCAAAAAAGTGAGACTTTGGGGCAACGGTAGCAATGGCAGACCTCCTTCTGTCTTAATAGAAACACATACGTTGCATCCTGAAAGACCTACATTGGCTCCCAGTAGGTTTCCGAGCACAATTCAAAGTGTTGGTGCTGACCTTTGAAATGGCCTCGGCCCAGTAGACCTAAAGGAGCATCTCCACCTCCATCGTTCTGCCCAGACACTGAGGTCCAGCCTTGTGGTGGTTCCCACACAGCGAGAAGTGAGGTTACAGGGAATCAGGCAGAGGGCCTTCTCGGTAGTGGCACCCACCCTGTGGAACGCCCTCCCATCGTTTTTCAAGGAAATAAACAACTATCTGACACTTAAAAGACATCTGAAAGCAGCCCTGTTTAGGGAAGTTTTCAATGTTTTTTTTATAATAATATTTATTAAAGTTTTAAAAATATAACAAAGAAGAAAAAGAAAAAACAACAACAAAAATATCAAGAAAAACAGAGACAATCAAACAACAAAAAAGAAAATACACAAAAATACAATAAACCTTACTAACTTAACTTCATTTGCTTGTTTCTTTGACCTCCTCCCACCTCCCTTTTTTGTATTCTGCTTCAATTAATTATTTCAGCAAATCCTTTCCATCTTTCCCCAATTTTTAACCATTAATTTATTTACATAATATAATTTTACTTTCCCTCATTTCCTTCAACAATCTATTTAACTTAAGTCCTTTATGATATTTATACAAAAGTCACAAAGTTTCTTTCCAGACTCCTTCTAAACTTCCTCAATTCTGCTATATTTTTGTAAATAAACTTTACATTTCTTCCAGTCTTCCTCCACCAACTCTTCTCCCTGGTCCCGGATTCTGCCCGTCATTTCGGCCATTTCCATCAGGTCCATCACCTTCATCTGCCATTCTTCCCGGGTGGGTAGATCTTGTGTCTTCCAATATTTTGCAATCAGTATTCTTGCTGCTGTTGTGGCATACATAAAGAAAGTTCTATCCTTCTTTGGCACCAATTGGCCGACCATGCCCAAGAGGAAGGCCTCTGGTTTCTTCAGAAAGGTATATTTAAATACCTTTTTTATTTCATTTGAAGTTTTTAATGTTTGATCTTTTTTCGTGCTTTTCATATTCTGTTGGAAGTTGCCCAGAGTGGCTGGGGAAACCTAGCCAGATGGGCGGGGTATAAATATTATTATTATTATTATCAGTATCATTTGCCATCATTGAGATAGAACCATGGCTGAGGTATCATGTCTTGCACTAGGAGAATGTGATGTGGGCATATTCACTTTCTGCGCATGACTTGATGCTATGACATCAAGTTGACCAACGATGCAGACTTTTGACACAAATGGTGGTAGTCACCCATCCCTGTCAGGCTTGTAGCACTCTTGTGCAACAAAAACGACAGTTAAACAAACGGCACAGCTAAAACCTGAATTTCTACCTTTGATACAGCTCTTAAGACATGTTGTAGGGGAAAAAGGAGAAGATATCAATTTTATTGAACGGTAGCCATGTTGGGCCAACAAAAACAACAAACACAACCAAAATACTTGTGGCACCTTCAAGACTAACTCATTTGCTGTGGACCTGCACTCACTTCTTAAGATGTGCATCGGAAACACATGTGTACCTGCGGTCATGGGAAACAGAGAAAGAAGAAAGGAAGAATACCAGAATTCTTACAGTTATAGATATCCTCATTATGAATATGCTCACAGGAGATTATTTGGTTATTTCTTGCTCATAGCAGTCACCTGGAAATAATTAGATGGAAAGTTCATTGTTTCAAAGTCCACTTTATAAATACTTCAGATTTCAGCGTATTTATTTATAAAAGTATGTCTATACCGCCGTATCATAAAATATCAAGGCAATGAACTTCCAGGGGAAAGATCCTGGCAGAATGGAGGTCTTCCATTGGCTCCTTACTGACAGAGATACCAGTGTGGTGTTTGATGATAACCAGACAAAAGTTGGGCTGTCAGCTTTCACTTCTAAAAAGAAGCTGAAGCGAATGGATTGTCTTCTTGTCATTTTGAAAAGTTGCAAAGGAATTGGAAAAGGAAATAGTGGTGCAGCCGATGCCCATCATCATGGCAAAGGTATGGGACAGCTGGGGAAACCTGTGGCCCTCCAGATGTTGCCAAGCTACATATAATTCCAAACAGCCCCAGCAAGCATTGCCATGGACAGGGATTATGGGAGTTGTAGTTCGATAACATTTGGCCAGAGTTTCCCCACACCTGGAATAGGATCTGAGTTGGAGATTGTACCCTAGATGTAGGAGAGGTTAAGGCTAAAATCATGTACAGTCATACCTTGGATCCCAAACACCTTGGTACTCGGACGTTTTGGCTCCCGAATGCCGCAAATGTGGAAGTGAGTGCTCCGGTTTGTGAACGTTCTTTGGAACCTGAACCTGAACATCTGATGGCGCTTCTGTGGCTTCTGATTGGCTGCAGGAGCTTCCTGCAGCCAATCAGAAGCTGCACTTTGGTTTCTGAACATTTTGGAAGTTGAACAGACTTCCAGAACAGATTCTGTTCGACGACTGTACATAAGCTTCATTGAATGTGGAAGGACTTACTTCTGAGTAGACACATAGGATTTCTCTGTAAAATTGAAAAAGTTCCCACACATGGAAAAAATGGTGGTTGGAGGATTAAAAATGTGCTACAGAAAAATGCATCTATTCACAGGTTGACACCAAACACACAGGAAGATTAAATGTGATGGTAAATCCATCTTCTTACCTAAATAATGGAATAATTTCTACAACCTCATTCAAAGCTCATACAAGTGCATGGCAAACTGTGTTTCTGTCTCTCACCCAGGTACACCAGCGTTAGAAGAGAAGCTCAAGTATTTTAAATGAAAACTGATCTCTTTAAGTAGATCATATTGAACTTTACTGACAAGGTTTTGCTTAATTTGGGGGGAAATACAACAGGGAACAGAACAAAGAATAAAACCAGAGTGAAAGGAACTGTGAATAAGTGACAAATTAGAGGGGGGAAATTCACTCGACGCTTTATGCTTTTGGAATACTTTTATGAAAATGAAGTGCTATAACACATCATCAAAAAGCTTTGGAATGTTAGAGAAGTATGTCAAGGTAGGTCAGGATAGGTTAACTGTGTCCTCATTGTTTTAAGTGCTACACTTTTGCTTTAGCTAAATATAATGTTTGTGTACACACCATACATTGAAAGCACATTATTTCCCACAAAAACATCTGGGAACTGTAGTTTACCACTAACAGAGCTACCAAAGCCCAGCACCCTTAGAAACTACATTTCCAAGAATAGTTTTTTTGGGGGGAAATAATGTGCTTTTAATATATGGCATGTACGCGACCCATGAAACTGTTTGATTGGAGCTCCAAAACCAGACATCTCTGGCTCAAAATTGAGTCTTCAGGGCTCCCTCTTGGTCTACTTGCTGCCTGCTAAGGTACTTTCTGCTCACATGAGTCCTTGCCAAACAGACATGGAAGATTAAGAAAGCCAGGAGGGAAGAACAATGTGAAAAACGAAAAACAGTGAGAAAATGGGGAATGAGAGGGAAAAGAATGTGTTAATGATGGAGGAAATGAGTGGGAAAGTTGTCCTGACAAGCTATTCAATACCCTTTCTTCTCCCCTTCGTGGCTTACCCCAAATGACACACAGTCTCTGCTGGTGGAGAGGGGAGTTGCATGAGAAGTCTGGAAAAAACCTCTCAAACTGGAGTTACCAGGTCAGCAACGTACTATTCCCAGAGGTTCAAGGGCTGGCAACATCCCATTCCCTAAATCTCAAAGGCAGGGCCTGGTGATGTCACCCAATGTGTTTCATCTCTGTATAGCCAAACCAACAAGTTCCTTGGCCACCTCTCCTGCAGGGATGGCTTGCACGGCAATTCTTTGGCATGCTGGAGGAGACTGGTGTTTCCCACAGGAAAGGCTAGCAGGGAGACTTCCTCAAAGGAGGTAAAACATGAGGGCCACAATTTTCAGTTTGGCTAGCAATGCTAGTCACAGATTTAAGGACCGTGTTGACAACTGTGTTGATGGGCACCAACATATACCTGTTTCCCCAAGCCACAGCAGTTCACATTTAGAGGGCAATGACTGCATGAATTTTTCCAATGAGAGGAGTTATTTGGGAAAAGGGCGTCTCACAAAAGTTGTACCAACCACATATAAAGTCTCGTACATGCCATTTGGACCCGCATGTAATAGCTTCCTACTCGCAATTGCCTTGCCTTCCTTGTTCCTTGTATTTTTAATTCTAAAGGTTTATGCCTTTGCAAAGTTCTCCTATCTCGGAGTCCTTTTCAATAAAGAAAGGAAAAGGAGGGAGAAAGAAATACAGTGGTACCTCGGGTTACATACGCTTCAGGTTACAGACTCCGCTAACCCAGAAATAGTACCTTGGGTTAAGAACTTTGCTTCAGGATGAGAACAGAAATAGTGCTCTGGCGGCGCAGTGGCAGCAGGAGGCCCCATTAGCTAAAGTGGTGCTTCAGGTTAAGAACAGTTTCAGGTTAAGAACGGACCTCCGGAACAAATTAAGTACTTAACCTGAGGTACCACTGTACTTTTCTATGTGTTCCCTCCTTGACCACTTTTTGAAAGTGCACATTAAAAAGAGTTACCACTAGGCTATAAAGGGAAATATGGGGTTGTATTCAGCACAGAGAATTTGAAAATTTTCCAAATGTCAACATTTCTCAATATTTAATTTCACTCTCATTTTATTATGGCGTATTGGTTGTTGAACAGAATCTGTTCCGGAAGTCCGTTCGACTTCTGGAAACGTTCAACAACCAAGGCGTGGCTTCCGATTGGCTGCAGGAGCTTCCTGCACTCAATCGAAAGCCGTGGAACGTTGGACGTTCGGCTTCCAAAGAACGTTCGCAAACCGGAACACTCACTTATGGGTTTGCGGCATTGTGAAGCCAAAACGTTTGACTCACAAGGCATTTGGCTTCCAAGGTACAACTGTACTGCAGCAATGATCACTGGTCTAGAAAGTCATTCCCTAGCATGTCAGCAGTGCATCTGAATGAGCCAATGCTGGGCTTTCCCCTAACATTAGGCACAGAGTGAGATGGCCATCTCAGGCACCAGATGTTGGGAGGTGGAAAGTGGCGGTCAATTGTTGTCATACAGATTTGTGTGTGCCACACAACCCAGTCTGCTGCCTTCAGTCACAATAGAGGATGTGGTCCCACTGTCAGCATTGAAATAAGATTCAGCTGCCATGACATTTGGTTTCTGTACATGGGTTGGGGCAGAGACGCCCTCTTGTCCTTTACCTCAAGCAACCAAGTGTCTTGCTCCATCCCTGAGCCACCGCACGCAGCAACAATATTTGAGATGGAAACCATAAACGCTTGCTTGAGAAAGCAAGGAGTCAATTCCACATTTCCTCATCACTCATTTTCCAAAATTGGCCCCGTGAAACCTTGGGACTTTGGGCTCCAGCCAGTTAGGAAGAGAAAGCCGTGGCTACAGTGCAAAGGCAAATGACAAAGTAAGAACATGCAGGTTAACTAAATACTATTGAGGTCTGCCATTTGCTTTGCAAATGTTATATTTATTTTGCTCTGTAGCTCGACTCTTTACAGGGCACAATTTATGGTGCAACTTCTCACATTCGAGACAACGAAGTAACTGAGGGAGCAGAAAATAAATGGAAAACAAAAGAATATCAATGCAGCGAAAGTTAAATAAACCGTACAGCTTCTAGCCAGCTATAGTGCTGTGTGCTGGGATTTATGACTTGGACTTAAACATGCCCTGTGGAAGCCAAGTATAAAAATCAGACATTTACTCTCCTGTGAAAAAGTTAAACGGCTAAATTTTCCATTAAGTAGAAACTATCTAGATGTCCAAAGAAAATGCATCCCATTTGGGTTACAGTTCAATGGAGAAGAGCAGGCATGTAATTCCTGCTGTGACACTTCAGGCTGCATAAAATCCAGCAGCGTAAAAGACATAATAAGGCAAGGGAGTCTCACAAGAATTGCATACCATTGCATACATTTCGCCATGTGGAAAGAAATTTATACCAGTGAGAAATTCAGTGCAAGCCAGTTATCATACCAGGAAGAGTAACACTGGTACTCATTCACTGCTTTATAATACATCTGTTTTGAGAGCGATATATTCCCAGTTCTTAGACGATTTTAAAAAGTCTTATTAGAATTTAGTATTCCGAGATACTTTCCAGTATAAAGTTTGGGGTTTGTGAGTGAGGAGCTAACAACAAACGCTAAGTGTTGTTCTTGGGCTTCCCCTAAAACACACTGGTCAGGGCCGGATTTAGGTTTGATGAGGCCCTAAGCTACTGGAGGTAATGGGGCCCTTTATATGTCCAGCTGTCCTTTGTCAAAAACAAGTTTTCACTGTTTTTTGTGTTGAATGTATGCTATATGGCAATTTATGGACCTAATAGGTATCTAAAGCCATTTACACATAACAAAATATGTATTTTATCAAAGTAATTGTTGAACTGAAATACAATTAAAAAGAAACATAATTATAATATATACCATATTTTCCGCTCTATAAGACGCACCAGACCACAAGACGCACCTAGTTTTTGGAGGAGGAAAATTAAAAAAAAATCTGAATCTCCCTTACTGTTCTGGCTTATGGGATAGCTGTGCAGCCTGCGTTCGCTCCATAAGACGCACACACATTTCCCCTTACTTTTTAGGAGGGAAAAAGTGAGTCTTATAGAGCAAAAAATACGGTATATATAGCATTATAGTAGCAATAGGGAACTGTACTAGTAAATAATAATATAGGCCTACCAAATAATAAAGATGAATATTTTTCTAAAGTAATTTTATAATGGGATCAAAATAAATAAATTATGTATTACATGAAATCAATCAGTAGGCAGAAGACCCATACCCTTAGTCTATGCTGCCTGATCACCAGTCTACAAGCACTCTTTAATATTAGATAACAGGTACAACAGCTTGGCCTACATTCAACTGTGCTGCACTGCGGTCTGCAGCTGCATGATATGTTGCCTTGCAACCAGTCCATGCAGAATGTAAGCACCCTATATATAGAAATGAGCAAACCAATGATATTTTAGGGAGCAGGCGGGGCCCATCACTTACACCATAGGAGCCTACACAACACAAAACACTGCTGCTGTATGTACGTTTTATTTTATTTGTTTTTTATCTTATATTTTGGAAATGTAAATCCAGTTTTTTTCCTCTTTAATTTTTTGGGGGCCCCCCAAGAGAAAATAGCTTGTTTAGCTTATACGTAAATGTGGCACTGACAGTGGTTTATGACTGTATGTCAGGGGTCAGCAACCTTTTCCAGTTGTGGGCCAGTCCACCGTCCCTCAGACCATGTGGTGGGCCAGACTATATTTTGGGGGGGAAATGAACGAATTCCTATGTCCCACAAATAACCCAGAGGTGCATTTTAAATAAAAGGACACATTCTACTCATGTAAAAACACACTGATTCCTTGATAGTCCGCAAGCTGGATCGAGAAGGCGATTGGGCCGCATCCGGCCCCTGGGCCTTAGGTTGCCGAACCCTGTTGTATGTGAAACCTGAAAGCAGGATTAACTATACTGGTAGCTCCAGTCATTATTGTCCTTGTTATGTACTGAAGTTCTCACCCTGGGCCAGCAGGGGGATACTGTAGATAGTTATGCAAATAAGGGATCGAAAGTGACGTTCAGTGATTGGATAGTTTTAGAAAATTGTTACAGTTACGTTGTACTGGAGCTCTATATAAGCAGGCTGATTGAACCCTTCAGTTCAGTTCTGTTCTGGCCTGTGAATAAACAAGAGCTGTTTGAAGAATCGCTGTGTCATCTGATATGTTCACCCACAACTTAACAGTCCCCACTCCTAGCAGGGGAGAAACAGCTCAGGTATTTAACCCCCCTTCACCTGGTTCTGATGTTCACGCGCATTGCACAGCTGCGTGGGATCACACGACAGAAAAAGCAGGTCTTCTGCAAATGCATGTTTGCCTGAAGAGGGTGTTACTACTGAAAGTATAATTTAGAAACTCAGGTTTCAAAGTACAAAATTAAGTTTTCAAAAACCGTAGTCTGCTGTATACAGTCTAGGAAACTGAGCCAGACCGCATATTTGGAGGAAGGCTATATGGCAATATTTTTGGTTTGGAAGCCGGAGGGTATTTTATTGAAGCTGGTCCAAGGAAATCTCCTTGCACTTTCTCAATGATCGTTAGAAAAAATATATATATAGTCAGCTACACTCATCTTGTTACGGAGCCAGTTACATTGTGAGTGCCATATCCCTACAGACCTCCAGAGCCATAAATACTGCTTCCAATTAAACTAATAAGGATGCTCTCCATCAAGGGCCATTTTATTAAAAGTTCTTTGTGCGGGGGAAAGGCAAATTTCATTTAAGGAATTTATTTCTCTCTTGTCCAGTGTGAACTGGAAATCTGCTTCTTCTTTTTTAAAAAAATAATGGTAGGAAGATCATATTTTGTATGTTCATTCCACTCAAGATACGTGCATTGGAGAAGGTCTTATTGCTCCCAATACTAGTTCCTGTGTACAGCCAAAATATAAGAAACAGCATTACTGGGAAATAAAATATGATGTGGCATGTGCGTTTTCACACCCACTTCACTGATTCTCTCAAGCAGTCTCCTCAGGCCAGGGCAGACTGAATTTCCTGTCGTGTCAGGCACTTTGTCACAAGCAGGCATCCACTGAACCTGTGCTGGATAAATTCAGAATTAAATCCATATTCTGCCATGAATAGGGTTGCCATATCCATAGAGTTAAGGCTATGGTTTTCCCAGTAGTGATGTATGGAAGTGAGAGCTGGACCATAAAGAAGGCTGATCGCTGAAGAATTGATGCTTTTGAATCATGGTGCTGGAGGAGACTCTTGAGAGTCCCATGGACTGCAAGAAGATCAAACCTATCCATTCTGAAGGAAATCAGCCCTGAGTGCTCACTGGAAGGACAGATCCTGAAGCTGAGACTCCAAAACTTTGGCCACCTCATGAGAAGAGAAGACTCCCTGGAAAAGAGCCTGATGTTGGGAAAGATGGAGGGCACAAGGAGAAGGGGACGACAGAGGACGAGATGGTTGGATAGTGCTCTCAAAGCTATCAGCATGTGTTTGACTAAACTGCGAGAGGCAGTGGAAGACAGACGTGCCTGGCGTGCTCTGGTCCATGGGGTCACAAAGAGTCGGACACGACTAAACGACTAAACGACTAAACAACAATTTAAAGAAGTAAAAATCTGGACACAAAAAGTTGTTGATGGGAAATCGCCCAAAGTTTCAAAAACCTGGACATTTTGCCAATTCCCCGAAATACACCCCGGATGCTAATTCCGTCTTTGGAATCCCAAACATATGGCAACCCTAGTCATGAAGGTACCTACAGTATATAGCTTTGGGGCAAGTTTCTGCAATAATCAGCCCCTAAGAGGGTTGTTGTGAATATCCAAGTTCCACGAACCCCTAGGAAGAATCTCTCTCTGTGTGTATAATTATATAAATATATATATGAGAATGAGAGAATATTGGCCTGTTCAGAACCACACATGCTATTTTACTTTGTCTTAACATGGAGAATATTTTGGAAATCTGTTACAAAAACTTGTCTGGATTTTTACTTCTCTTTAGAACGCTGCGGTTATTCCATTTGCTTCCTAGTAAGAGTCAAAAGACTGGTCCATTTTGTGGCCTGCACTCAGTTGAACGGGGCCAGTAAAATATACACCAGAACTGGTTTTCTTCTATGTGTTTTTAACAACTTGGGTGAATACACCATTTCCTCTTCCTTCACCACAGAAGTGCCTTGAAAAGGGATCTGAAGGAAAAGCGTTTCTAGGGATTTGTTCTTAGAAGGATGACGAAAAAGGAGAGGGAGGGGGAATTCCTTTCAGTTTAAGGGAAATTGGAGGATCATGGCATCTTGAGGTTTGGGACAGCTAAACCATACTAATCCTCACACTAGGCCTCCTGGCAAAATTCTTAAGGCTGCTGGAGCAGCCAGTCGTGGAGAAAGCCAGAAGCAGAGAGTGGAATCTGGGCAGGAAGGCTACAGTCCTTGATATCAAGATTGTGAGGAGAGGGGAGGGGGTTACATTCCCAGTTTTGGCATCCATCTTTTGACGCTTGCCAAACACACCCTAAGAATGACCACACATGCGCTGGTGTCCATGCCAGAGCACACCAAGGAACAAAATGAAAACAGGAATACGGCTGACGCCACAGTGCCAGCAATAACAGCTACTAGGGAGCCAGGTTTCTGCAAATAATATGTGTAGGTGCCTTTTCTTTCCTGTTCCCTTGTTACTTATTTCTTCCAGCAGGTGAAATATCATAGATTTTGTTTCTTCTTTTCAATTAGAGAGGAGGTACATTTATTTTTTAAGACGTCGAAAGGAACTTTATTTTGGAATTGTAACCGAGGAATTGTAACTCCTGGACTTCAGCTGCAATTTTCTGCCATTCCCTCAGGCCGATTGATTTTAGCTCTTCTGAAAGTGAGTGCTGAGATTGTGCCCTTTAGTGAATTCCCCCTTTTTGCTGTTTGGTGCTGGGTTAATTATCACTTTATCCCAGGACTTTCCCCCCCAGCCGGAACACACTGGAACTCAGTTCCAGCACCTCTCAGGTGGGTGCCATTGCCATTATAAGAGAACAAGGAAAACATTCATTGTGAGTTCTGGCACCTCTTTTTCTAGAAAAATAGCACTGCTTTATTCTAACTATGCATTACCATTATAAAGTGGACATTTTCTAGTTACCCACTAGTCATAGCTACATTCAATAGCTTCAAAAATCACCCTTCCACAAGGACAGGACTGTTGTTGTGTGGTTGCATTGCAGATATTAATACTGCACAGCATGAAGTGACTGGATGCATAAGAAAGGACTCCTTTTAGAAATAAATAATTGTACAGACCAGTAAAATATTGTTCAAAGATTACTTGCAGAACTTCCTTCAAAAGCATAATGAAATACAGTAAATGATACCTCCAAAATAACCATAAGATCTTGTGCAATGTCCAGCACAGGCTCAGCATCTTTTTAGAAATAAAAGATACATACAAACTGCGTCTCTCCCCCATTCCAGCATGCACTGGAGAGTCATTCATGCCCTTTCGCTCTCGGTGGCATTCAGAGAAAGACTAACAGGCAACTCCCTTCAAAATGGCAATTTGCAGTTCAATACCTTTGTCACCTGATCTAATGTTACAACACTTACATGTTAGCTAGCAAAAAACAGCAATTCATTAATTATCAACTCAGCAAGAGCTCAGAGGGCTCTTCTTGCTTTTCTAAAGCTTCAGTGGAATCTCCTCATGTTAAGCCTTCATTAATACACAGACATTTTCCATTTCTGTGTGAATTAAACCAATTCTACTTAACAGTTTGTTTTCATTGTCTGAAAGCATCTGAATTCTGCTAAAGATATAAAGAGTTGCTTTATACTGAGTCAGACAAATAATCCATCTAAATCGTATAGTCTTTCCAAAGTCTAAAACATAAATCTTTACCAGTTCTTCTACCTGGGATTATTCTAACTGGACATATACGTTCCTGGTGGACTGTAGCTCACACTTAGAAGTTGCAGCCATTGTGCTACTGATACTTTGAGTCGCTCACACATTTAATGGGATGGGGCAGTTGCCTTTATCATTTGCTACTTTGGCTTCTTGGAGGCAAGTGCTTGGGCCCCCATGACCCTTCCTCTCCCTCAATATTTGTGACCCACAGTCCCCCCCCCATCACAAATCAAATCATATAGCATCTGAATAATAGCATGAAAAGCATGCGTCCATGTGAGGGTTTTTACTTTTCTGTATTTGCGTTTTGATAATACACTGAAGGAAGGGTTTATAAAGGGATAGCATCCAAGAAAGGATCATGGACCCTTTCTTGGGCTCCATGATCACTGCAGATGGTGACAGCAGCCACGAAATTAAAAGACGCCTGCTTCTTGGGATAAGGGCAATGACAGGCCTAGACAGCATCTTGAGAAGTAGAGACGTCACCTTGCCAACAAAGGTCCGTATAGTTAAAGCCATGGTTTTCCCAGTAGTGATGTATGGAAGTGAGAGCTGGACCATAAAGAAGGCTGATCGCCGAAGAATTGATGCTTTTGAATTATGGTGCTGGAGAAGACTCTTGAGAGTCTCATGGACTGCAAGAAGATCAAACGCATCCATTCTTAAGGAAATCAGCCCTGAGTGCTCACTGGAAGGACAGATCGTGAAGCTGAGGCTCCAGTACTTTGGCCACCTCATGAGAAGAGAAGACTCCCTGGAGAAGACACTGATGCTGGGAAAGATGGAGGGCACAAGGAGAAGGGGGCGACAGAGGACGAGATGGTTGGATAGTGTTTTCGAAGTTACCAGCATGAGTTTGACCAAACTGCGGGAGGTAGTGGAGGACAGAGGTGCCTGGCGTGCTCTGGTCCATGGGGTCAGGAAGAGTCGGACACGACTAAACGACTAAACAACAACAAAGCATTCAGTATCGGTTGGCTGGCAATAATTTGGCTTTTAACTGTTTCACCCAGCTGAAGTTGTTTGAGTTGTGCTGTGGATCTACAAATGCAAATCAGATCCTGATCCGCTGACAGCCGTAATCAGTTTAATTACTTCACTAAAGTTTAAGATGAAGTTAATTGCAAGTGAGCCATCAAAACCGTTATTCCATTAATTCATGCAAAAAAAGTGAAGGAGTTAAAGAGTTCAAACCAAATGCCAAGATTTAAAATTCAGGTGTGTGTTGGCTACACATAGAGTTATGTTACTGTTTCTCTCTAACTCTATCCCCACATTATTTTATGGTTAAGTTTCACTGAACTTCTTCATACTTTTGGGTAAGGGCATGTCATTCTATATACACAAATTGAAAGTGACCTAGAATAAATTAGAGTGATACAGCAAAATAGCACTTTTAAGTTGAGCCGGGTATCCTAGAAAACAGCTGTGTTCAGTTAAGAAGTCCTCTGTTTTACAGTAGACCATGTTCTTTGTACTAAAATGAACTTTTGTTCTGGCAGTAGGCAGATGGTGTTAACAGTGTTTAATTAATAATAATAATAATAATAAATTTTATTTATATCCCGCCCTCCCCAGCCGGAGCCGGGCTCAGGGCGGCTAACAACACCAAAATAGTGCGACATTATAAAAATATTATAAAAATTAATTAAAATCAAGATTGATGGCAGCCATAAAGTTTTGTAAAGGTTGCCAAGGAGGGAGTCAGGCTGCGCCCTAACCAAAGGCCTGGCGGAACAGCTCTGTCTTGCAGGCCCTACGGAAAGATGTCAAGTCCTGCAGGGCCCTTGTCTCTTGTGACAGAGCATTCCACCAGGTTGGAGCCGCAGCCGAAAAGGCCCTGGCTCTAGTTGAGGCCAGCCTAACCTCTCTGTGGCCTGGGACCTTCAAGGTGTTTTTGTTTGAAGACCGTAAGTTCCTCTGTGGGGCATACCAGGAGAGGCGGTCCCGTAGGTACGAGGGCCCTAGGCCGTATAGGGCTTTGAAGGTTAAAACCAGCACCTTAAACCTGATCCTGTACTCCACCGGGAGCCAGTGCAACTGGTATAGCACCGGCTTTCAAAACTTGTATACCTCCTCTTGCCTCAGACAATATTTGCCAAGAGTTTAAGGTTATTATCAGAGGAAAGGGCAGCAAACTGTGTTGCACAACCATTTCTCATCCACTAAATCATGTTGAAATTCAGGATAGTGGTATAAAATAGTCTGTGCGTATTTATTGCTCTAGCAGCAAAAGGACAAATGTAAGAAATACAAGATACCCTATAACTACCTCCAACCTCCCTGTGTCCCATGATTCACGCAAAAATGTCAAACACAAATGTAAAGACCCGAACAACAATCAAAAGTAATGCTTTAGCAAAAAAGCTTAAGATGTAAATTGAATGTTATGTCTAGTTCTATTATTTATGATCTATTTACATATGAATTGTATGCATGTATATTATCAGATAATCCATTTCCATACACACACACACAAAGTATTAGTGCAGAACAATCAAACATGTTTACTTGGAAGTAAATCTAACTATATTCCATAGGGTTTACTCTCATGTAAGTGTGCAAAGGATTACAGCCTGAGTTATACACCTTTTCCTCCATGGTGAAATCCACGTAAATACCACATATACATGAAGAATCTGTGGACATTTCCCCGAAGGTTTTACAAAAGAAATTGGGTTTTTTTAAAAAAAATGTTGAAAGGAAAACAGGTGGTAGGATTGTACGCAAACCAAATTTCACTTTCAGGTAATCTGGTTGTACATCTGCTAAAAACAGTTTGAAATATTAACACTGGAGTATATTTCGCTACAAGGGAAATTGGTGGCACTGTGGGTTAAACCACAGAGCCTAGGGCTTGCCGATCAGAAGGTCCGGTGGTTCGAATCCCTGTGACGGGGTGAGCTCCCATTGCTAGGTCCGTGCTCCTGCCCACCTAGCAGTTCGAAAGCACAAAGTGCAAGTAGATAAATAGGTACCGCTCCAGCGGGAAGGTAAACGGCGTTTCTGTGGGCTGCTCTGGTTCACCAGAAGCGGCTTAGTCATGCTGGCCACATGACCTGGAAGCTGTACGCTGGCTCCCTCGGCCAGTAAAACGAGATGAGCGCCGCAACCCCAGAGTCATCCGTGACTGGACCTGATGGTCAGGGGTCCCTTTACCTTTATATTTCACTATAGCACAAAAATGCATGATTTTTGCATTTGGACATTGGAAATTTTAACATTCCTATTCTCACTCACAACATATTGCAGTAAACAAATAAATAAAATACTAGAATACTCAAATATTCCATACATGCTACATGCCAGTTGTCGGCATCTGTTCATATGAAAAGACTTGGGTAACCACACTGTTTATAGCCCTGTGTTTTGTTTGTTATAAACCTGGTTTCCGGTGTTTCAAAATGTAGTTTTGACATAGCAGCAGAGGTTGCATCCAGCTTCATATTCCTTCATCTGCCATTTGACTACAGTGGCAATTCCACCCCACTCTGAATTCCTAGGCACTTCACATATTATGCAGTCGCGAACCTATTGTATGCGGTTATCTGTGAATATGCAACAGCAAGCTTCAGTGAATCCCACCAACCTAGCATGTGCAACTGTATGAATCACGCGGGTGAAAACAGATTTGTCCTGTGAACGTATTGCGTTTTTAGGTTTGACAGCAAAAGAGTTTATGGGCGCCTCTTGCAAACGTTCCTGTGTGAAGTGGCCTTACAGAGTCTGTACGAACTTTGCTCATTTCTTCGCTTGGTGGAGTTTGCATGCAAAAGGGCCTTGGTGCATTTGTTCCTTTCAGCAGTTGGCTATTCTTTCAACAGCTGATTATGAATATACTGTGTCAGGGTTCAGGTCCAGGGTTACATCCATACAATGAATGTGGATAACATGCCTTAAAGCCAGTATATATATTTAGTTAGACTGTGTTTATGATGATTGTTACAACGACAGCTTTATTTTATTTTTGTTTTAAGAAAAAAAACCCACAAAGGAAATAGCGAAGATATGAATCATTTCACTAGCATTAAGGCTCACTAGACTGATACATGATTTCGAAGGGTGAAAGTGAAATGGGTTTAGACTCAAATTATCCTTCAATATTTCTGCAATATTGAGATTTTCTGTAGGAAGCCTCCTAGAAGCAGAAGAATGGGCCAGTGTTGTTACTGAGTGGCATTCGCAGGATTCAGACTACAGTAGCTCCCATGCTGCTAAAGACATCATCAAAGAGGACCCTGAATCTACACAGGCAATGCCAGATTTAAGCACAAGCTAAGTAAGTAAGCTGCAGGGACACGGGTGGCGCTGTGGGTAAACCACAGAGCCTAGGACTTGCCGATCAGAAGGTCGGCGGTTCGAATCACCACGATGGAGTGAGCTCCCGTTGCTTGGTCCCTGCTCCTGCCAACCTAGCAGTTCGAAAGCACATCAAAGTGCAAGTAGACAAATAGGTACCACTCCAGCGGGAAGGTAAACGGCGTTTCTGTGCGCTGCTCTGGTTCGCCAGAAGTGGCTTAGTCCTGCTGGCCACATGACCTGGAAGCTGTACACCACCTCCCTTGGCCAGTAAAGCGAGATGAGCGCCGCAACCCCAGAGTTGGCCACGACTGGACCTAATGGTCAGGGGTCCCTTTACCTTTACCTTAAGTAAGCTGCAAGAGATGCGAGTGGCGCTGTGGTCTAAACCACTGAGCCTCTTGGGCTTGCCGATCAGAAGGTTGGCGGTTCGCATCCCTGCGACGGGGTGTTCGGTCCCAGCTTCTGCCAACCTAGCAGTTCGAAAGCACGCCCAAAAGTGGAAGTAGATAAATAGGTACCGCTCTGATGGGAAGGTAAACGGTGTTTCTGTGCATTGTTCTGTTGCGCCAGAAGCCGCTTAGTCATGCTGGCCACATGACCTGGAAAAACTGTCTGTGGACAAACGCTGGCTCCCTCGGACTCTAAAGTCAACCCCAGAGTCGTCTGCGACTAGACTTAACTGTCAGGGGTCCTTTACCTTTTTAAAAGTAAGCTGCAGTTTAGGGCCACAGGTTATCAGAGACCTCTAAATACAAAAACAACAGCCCAAAACAAAACATCAAATTTTACATAATTATGTTTTCATTCACTGCTTAGTTCAAGGTTAGTTAAACTGCAGATGTAACAGTTTGTTATTTCTATTTTTCATTGCCCTATCTGTTAGAATAACATGATTTTTTTTGGTAACATCTTGGGTCCTGTTAAACTTGGCATAACTTAGGGGCCCAACATGTCTTAATATGGCCAGATACACACGTTAGCATTTACTTATGCAATGTATGGGCTGCATATGTCTGTTCTGTCTCAGTTTGCTAGACACAATATATTCATAATTGTTTTATTGCATCTTTGCATTATGGATGTTTGTGTCAATGGCTTTTATACTTGCAAACCACTTAGAAGCCTATTTTGTCATTAAGCTGCACATTTCTTAACGAAGTAATTTTAATATTAACAACAACAGTAGTATTTCCATCTTGATGAGTCTGTCATTCTTGCCTGGAATTGGCTTTTCCACGCTTCTTTTTCCTCCTTTAAATCCTTCCTTGACTCGCTTGTACAGTAAATATCATATACAGAATACAACTGAGGGTATTAGGTTTTTCATACTATTCATATTTAGAATACTCTGGCTCCTCCTCAGATTGCATAAATTTTTCGCCTTTTACATATTTAGGATATCTAATTATCCTGTGCAAAGTGCCTAATAGAATACCACCGGACAACCAGAAAGGTCTGATGAAAGCCCAACTACCATTAAAAAAGACCTATCACCCACAGTTATATTTTCAACTTTCAAGATCCTTATTGATGTCTTCCATATTCCTAGCCTTGGCAAATCAATTTTCAGTAGGGGTGTGTGTGTGTGTTTGTGTGTGCATACTAACTAGGGAGATAAATTCTTCTTTTTATTATTATTTTTGTAGTTTTATTTATTTATTAAAGTTCTTATGTTACATCGGTAAACATCATATTACATGTATTTCTATAATTTTCAGCATGTATACAAAGTTTATATACTTAAAGAAAGAAAAAAAAAGAAAAAAAAACAAGGACAAAAAACTATTCCCAAATCATATATATACCAACACTTTGGACTTCCTGTCTATCCCATTGTATATTCCTTCTTTTTTTATTTACAAATGAATGTACTCTTATTATTGTATGTTTCTTTTGTTCTGAATTGCCTCTCAGACTATTTGTCAACTGCGCCATTTCAGCAAATTCTTGTAGCTTGTTATGCCAATCCGTTATTGTCGGGACTTTTCTTCCTTCCACCCCTTTGCCACCAAAGTCCGAGCTGCAGCCGTTGCATGTAAAAATACCTCCCTAAAAGCATTCGGGATGTCCCTGCCAACAATACTTAACAGAAATGCCTCTGGTCTTTTTAGAAAAGTTATTCCAAACATTTTTTTTAACTCATCATAAATTAAGCTAGGGAGATAAATTTAGCAATGCAGTTCTTTGGAGCAGTGCTCCAAATTTAGCAATGCAGTTCTTCAGCCAAGCCATGTTTACAAAAATGCATATAACTAAGGTGAAGGTTGCACAAAATGCATATATTAGTGAAAACAGCATACCAAAATGCATTGAATTGGGGCACATATTAGAGGAAAATATGTGTATATTAGGCAAAATTGCAAAACAAAATGTGTTACAAAATTCACTCCAAAATGCCGATGAATTTTCATGAGGACTTTTAGAAAAGAATTCACAAAGTGATGCGGAAATGTGGAGGACTGGACTTCAGATGGGAATAAAATGAGAAACAAGCTGAAATGGACAGTGTGGCAACACAGAATTGCTTCTGGCTTCCAACTTAATATTGAAAGCACTTCCACTGCTGCTACTGTTGGAGGCGAAGGGCTTCTCAACCTCTTAGGTCATTTTCTTGTAAAAAGAAATAAACCACACCAACCTATACTCCCAGCTGAAAATGGTGGGAAAATAGGAAGAGGAGAAAGGGTCAAGAAGCCCCAGCCTCAAACATGGTTTGATGTCCTCGAGAGCTGGACCATAAAGAAGGCTGATCGCCAAAGAATTGATGCTTTTGAATTATGGTGTCGGAGGAGACTCTTGAGAGTCCCATGGACTTCAAGAAGATCAAACCTATCCATTCTTAAGGAAATCAGCCCTGAGTGCTCACTGGAAGGACAGATCCTGAAGCTGAGGCTCCAATGCTTTGGCCACCTCATGAGAAGAGAAGACTCCTTGGAAAAGACTCTGATGTTGGGAAAGATTGAGGACACAAGGAGAAGGGGATGACAGAGGACGAGATGGTTGGACAGTGTTCTCGAAGCTACCAGCACGAGTCTGACCAAACTGCGGGAGGCAGTGGAAGACAGGAGTGCCTGGTGTGCTCTGGTCCATGGGTTCACAAAGAGTCGGGCACGACTAAACGACTAAACAACAGCAACAACAATAGTGCGTTTTTACAACACTTCTATAAAGAAAATCGCAATACTACATGTAACATGGAGTTCCACCCTTAGTGGGACTTTCAGCTCCTTCTTACCTGTTTCCTGTTCTTGTCTCCGAGCCTATCTAAACTTAAATGCCTTTCTTGTAACTTCATCACCCATCTATTTTCCAGATCATTAATAAATATATTTCAACAATGCCAGGTCTGTAATACAACTTAGATTCCCTGTTGTTAACCTTTAACTATGATGGAAAGTGATAACCAATTCATTCTTATTCTGAGTTTCCTGTCTCAGAGCCAATCTCCGATCCATGACAATAATTTGCTTCTCGTGCCAAGACTACTGCTTGCTGCTTTTAGTAGCCAGCTGGGGAGCACCTTTACAAATACCATCAACCGTGTTTCCTCTTTTATCCGGGACTACATTGCACATAGAGGAATCGTGTTATACCAGCTCTTTGAACAAAAAAGAGGCCTTTTGCCAATGCAGCGCTTTTTATTTGAAACATACGCACTTCAAGCTGAAATATCAGCCGAAGCTTTTCTGTATTTTGAAGCCTTTATTATAAGATACTGATCCCCCGTGACAGCAACATTTTGTGTGCCAAGGCAGCCAATTTATATTCCCTTTTAATCTTTCCATGAAGATACAATGGATTTCAAACTCAAACGCCGACTTCTTGGACTCCCTCCTATTCTCACACCAACAGTGCAAACACACACTTCCAATTGCTTCTTCTCCTGTCTAAAAGTTTCATTCTAACAGATGTAATAACAGATACAGTGTGCGTAGGTCCAAGTAAGTTTGGGAGCTGAAGGAAAGCGCAACACAGTCTGTGCAGCAAAGGAGCTTGAAGTCCCAGTCCTGTGCATTCTTATCTGGAATTAATTTCCACAGAAATCACTGGGACCTAATTGGTTTCGAAAAAGGATTGGAAGGGCTGTAAATGCATGGTCTGGAGAGTCTGAGGGATGAGTCACAGAAGTTATAGGCGCATAGAGATGAATGCTGGAGGTATAGACCAATAATATTTGGTTGTCTTATCCATTAATAATGATACACTGGGAAGTAGTGAGTGGTTTAATCACACTAACGACCCATTATGTTACACCACTTCTTTTTCAAAAAAATTATTCATTTTATAACACAAATAAACAACACAAACAGAAAAACAAACAATGCAAACGAATTCTTGACTTGTCCTTATTTTTTCTAAACATTGTTAGGTGGGCTTCCCCAAGTGCCCCCATCTGATTTTCATTTTACCTCATCTTTAGCAGTTTACATATATCATAATTTCTAACCATTTTTTAAAATCAAGCTTACTTTAACCATAAAAATCTTCACATTTTATCACTTACAAATAATACTATTTTAAAATACACTATCTTCTATTGCTAACCCTACAGCCTATTTCCACTTCCAAAGCTATTCTAAGATTTAAATATTAACATATTTTTTCAAATACTCCTTAAATTTCTTCCAGTCTTCTTCCACCATCTCTTCTCTCTGGTCTCGGAGTCTCCCAGTCAGTTTGGCAAGTTCCATATAGTCCACATTATGTTACACTTCTGGAGCAGGTGGCACTGTGGTCTAAACCACCAAGCCTCTTGGGCTTGCCGATTGGAAGGTCAGCGGTTCGAATCCGCATGATGGGGTGAGCTCCTGTGCTCTGTCCCAGCTTCTGCCACCCTAGCAGTTCAAAAGCACAACAGGGCAAGTAGATAAATAGGTACCACTGCGGCAGGTAAACGGCGTTTCTGTGTGCTCTGGTTTCCATCATGGTGTTTCGTTGCACCAAAAGCGGTTTAGTCATGCTGGCCACATGACCCAGAAAGCTGTCTGTGGACAAACACCAGCTCCCTCAGCCTGAAAGCGAGATGAGCGCCGCAACCCCAGAGTCGTCTTTGACTGGACTTAACCTTCCAGGGGTCCTTTACCTTTTACCTTTACTTCTGGAGAGTTCAACAATTTTGGTAGGTTATTTCGATGACCAAATTAAATATGAAGATTAATGTGGAACTTAATAGCTGCTGCTCATATGTTAGTGGACTCAAATTAGAAAGAACAGTCTTCCACCTACGATTAAAGAATGTCTACTTAAGGTTGGGCAACATCAGAAATGCATAGACTCTCCCTGTTGGTTCAATTGTCAGATAACAGATGAAAGAGGCAATAAAGAAAAAATAAGAGGAGCAGGAGGAACAGAGAAAAGGATACATTTACGCAAACCCTTTCTCCACATCCCCAGTAACTAAGGAAAAAGTAAGTGAAATATTGGGGGGCTAAAAATACAATTGTGCTACAGTGATGAGATATTATTAATAAAATCCATTCAGACACCAAAATGTGTTGGGCCATCTGCGCAAATTCCAGTGTATTGACCACTTATTCAATCCAAAACAAACCCTATAAGTTGCAGCTCCATCTCAGGGCCGGGCCTGCCATAAGACAGCGTGAGGCAATTGCTTCAGGTTGCAAATGTTGGGTTGGTTGAAGGAGCAGCAACAACCCCTACAGCTTCCTCCTCCTGAGCTCCCTAGCCATTCCCTTCCATTGGAGATCAGAACTATGTATGCCACAGGCTTGTCACACACACCCCTAAACCAGCCCGATTCCCTCAGGTGTGCAGCGGGACATGGTCCTGTTGCCAGTGCGGAAGTAAGAGTCAGCTTCTATCAGTGCTATCAGCATGGGATGAGGGTGAGGTGCCATCTTGCCTTTTGCCTCAGGCAGTAAATATCCTGGGTCGGTCCTGGGCCATGCCATAAACTAAGATGAAGACTAGGATTTCAACCTAAAATTTAACTCTTATTAGCTGCTTAAGGGACGCGGGTGGCGCTGTGGGTTAAACCACAGAGCCTAGGACTTGCTGATCAGAAGGTCGGCGGTTTGAATCCCCGCGACGGGGTGAGCTCCCGTTGCTCAGTCCCTGCTCCTGCCAACCTAGCAGTTCGAAAGCATGTCAAAGTGCAAGTAGATAAATAGGTACCGCTCCAGCGGGAAGGTAAACGGCGTTTCCGTGCGCTGCTCTGGTTCACCAGAAGAGGCTTAGTCATGCTGGCCACATGACCCGGAAGCTGTACGCCGGCTCCCTCGGCCAATAAAGCGAGATGAGCGCCACAACCCCAGAGTCGGTCACGACTGGACCTAATGGTCAGGGGTCCCTTTACTTTACTTAGCTGCTTACCTTCAAATCTGTCACTCAACTGTATGTAATACATCAATGTTAGCCTGCTTTGAGAAACATTCATTTCATGACTGCTGCAACCCATGTGGGATAGCTTTTAAAATAGTATTGGTACACAGGGAAAATAGACTCGTTTGCTGGACAACATAAAGCGTAAAATCAATTATTTCCCCATTTGCTTTGAGAATGGCTGTAATCACCACACCGAACTTTTCACAACCAGCTGTGACTAGAATAGAAACAACTCCCAAAAGCCAAATTCGCAAGAGAAGGCCTGGTTCTTTTTTTCGCCAGCCTATGCAGCATGCAGAAGCAATTGTACAGCTATTGGCAGCTAACAAAGCCTTGCGCCAAAAAGAACCAGATGCTGTGTCTGGACAGATACCAGCAATGCCTCGTATATATATGGTTGTGGGTACTAAAGAATGAGACAGGACAGCAAATAAGGAGGAGAACCGGCCCTTTGATCCTTTTGCTTCAGCTGCAATTAATATGACAACACGTGTGAAATATACTCAGAGTCGAGTGTGAATTTCATGCTCTTTATTCAGCTCATAGTAGCAATGAATGAATCTTTCCTCAAAACGTCTAGCTATATATACATTATTTACACAATGGGCCCCGCGTGATTGGCAAATTCCAGGCTGCTCCTGTAGGCCAATCAGCTTGCGGATTCACCCAGTGGCGTAGCGTGGGGGGTGCAGGGGGGGCCGGCCGCACCGGGCGCAACATCTGGGGTTAGGGCAAATCCACAGGCTAGGGGGCGCAAATCGATGGGTTAGGGGGCGCAAATTACTTGCCTTGCCCCGGGTGCTGACAACCCACGCTACGCCACTGGATTCACCTCCTCCAGAAGCCTGATTGGCTGCTCCTGCAGGCCAATCAGGTCGCTCATTCACTTCCACTGATTCACTTCCACCTGAAGCTGGATTGGGTGGCTCCTGCGGACCAATCAGACTGCTGCATTCTGGATCATACTGGAGGCGGGGACTCCTGCGCAGGCTGGGATTCCTCAGGTTCAGCCTCTGAATCCGATTCCCAGGCCATCACAGATGCCTTCTAAAAGTCTGGTAGTTGTTTTTCTCTTTGACATCTGGTAGGAGGGCGTTCCACAGGGCAGGCACCACTACCAAGAAGGCCCTCTGCCTGGTTCCCTGTAACCTCACTTCTCGCAGTGAGGGAACCTCCAGAAGGCCCTCGGAGCTGGACCTCGGTGTCTGGGCTGAACGACAGGGGTGGAGATGCTCCTTCAGGTATACTGGGCCGAGGCCATTTAGGGCTTTAAAGGTCAGCACCAACACTTTGAATTGTGCTCAGAAATGTACTGGGAGCCAATGTAAGTTTTTCAAGACCAGTGTTATGTGGTCTCGGCGGCCACTCCCAGTCAAGAATTATATGTCACCTGGGGGGTGGGGATCAAGATTTTAGAGATGCTTATGTGGGGCATGGCCAAGAAGAGGTTGGGAACCACTGGTCTAATCCTGTTTTAAAGCCCACTAAAAGATGTGAACAGAAGAAAGAGAAACCCACCCCCTTCTTGCTGCTTTCAACTGATCATGTAGTGTCTTTCTGCACCCGGTGAAAAGGTTGCTTTCTGCTAACAGGCAAAGACATTTTTATTTATTTATCGAGCAGGAGCTTTATATTGCCAGATTTAAAAAAATAATAATCTCTGAGCGGTTTATATAAATAATATAAAACATTCATTAAACACAGACTTTGAAAACAGTAAACACCATAAAATTATCAAAATATAGATAAAATCAACAGGTTTTTAAAAACAAATGCAGTCGGTAAAATTATATGTCTGGCTCAGCTTGCCTAAACAAAAAAAGGTTTTAGCGGAAGTTGCAAATGTTGATATTAGGTGTCTGCCGAATATCAGTCACAATTATACAGCACATTGACCCAGAAGTTGGCTTGTAAAGGATAAAATTGGTTTTAAGTGGGTCCCCCTCCAACTTTACTTGCTTTCTTGTATAATTGTATTATAGGGGGGGTTATATATAAAAATCCAGTTATCTGTCACATTTACTCTTAATTCATTTGTAAAGTTATTTTATAATAATAATAATAATAATAATAATAATAATAATAATAATAATAAT
>JAXCMG010000024.1:7344958-7387930 GCA_034642415.1 Podarcis siculus | reverse complement strand
ATAATAATAATAATAATAATAATAATAATAATAATAATAATAATAATAATTTTTATTACTTATACTCCGCCCATCTGGCCAGGCTTCTCCAGCCACTCTGGTCAGCTTCCAACAGGTTATTAAAAACACAATAAAAGATCAAACAGTAAAAACATCCCTAAACAGGGTTTATTACACAAACCAATGCACAATATTGGCATCCAACACATAGATGGGGGTATTTATTCCATTACCTCCCCACTCCTTCAACTTGATAGGTTCGTGCAGTGGAATAGAATGGAGTTATAAATATTTTTTGTGTATTTATTTTATTTAAGGAAATCTGTGGTTTACAACACACATTCATTCTCTCTCTCTCTCTCACATACACACACCCCTTTGGAGGGGGGCAGGAAGCCACAATCTCCAGGAAAAAGTCAACCCATTTCTAAAGGAAGAGCGGAGCCCTACAGGCAGTGATCCAAAAAAACTGCAGCTGCTTCCCTTCCTCCCCAAGTCCACCTGGGCTGAGAGCAGACAGCTGTGGTGTAAATGACCCAGCCATTTAGGGAAGATGAGCCTAATGATCGTGATAATGGGGCATGGCAAGTTCATCTCCTTAGAGGAGACCTTCAGGAAGGACCTGCCACGTTTATTTTGACGAAGGAAACTGGCTGGACAGGCGAGGGCTCTCAGAACTGGGCCTGCCCCATTTCGCCTGTGGCTTTCCAGTGCGAAGTCTCAAGTCTTCAGTGTTACAGGCTGCATCAAGGCCGTGTAATTGGAACTGGTGCATTCTTTTGGCACTGCTCCTGTGTCCCTCATTTGGCAGTCAGATAGTTCAAGTTTGCTCTGCAGCTGCAACAATAAAGAGTCCGGGAACAAGAGTCCAGGAATTTGGCTGATTGCATGTGCATGCAAAAGTTTCATTCTACCATTCTCTAAAGAGCATCAACTCGGTTCTTTGTAAGTGACTTAGTCTCTGGTTTCACTATGAAACTGCAGCCGATCTCGCCAAGCCAGGCTGCTGCAGAGTAAGCTGTGAACAGATCCTTCCCTTTGGGGGCCGTATCTAATTTCTCTCTTTCTGCGTTTTAGGGCTTGTTAAATCTGCACTAGAGCCACATGTCTGCATGCAATCTTGAAAGCCCAAAGCAAGAAGCAGTTGTTGTTGTTGTTGTTTAGTTGTTTAGTCGTGTCTGACTCTTCATGACCCCATGGACCAGAGCACACCAGGCTCTGGTCTTCCACTACCTCCCGCAGTTTGGTCAAACTCATGCTGGTAGCTTCGAGAACACTGTCCAACCATCTCATCCTCTGTCGTCCCCTTCTCCTTGTGCCCTCCATCTTTCCCAACATCAGGGTCTTTTCCAGGGAGTCTTCTCTTCTCCTGAGGTGGCCAAAGTAGTGGAGCCTCTGCTTCACGATCTGTCCTTCCAGTGAGCACTCAGGGCTAATTTCCTTCAGAATGGATAGGTTTGATCTTCTTGCAGTCCATGGGACTCTCAAGAGTCTCCTCCAGCACCATAATTCAAAAGCATCAATTCTTCGGCGATCAGCCTACTTTATGGTCCAGCTCTCACTTCTATACATCACTACTGGGAAAACCATCGCTTTAACTTCTGTAGTATGTGTTTTGGACCTAGAATTCTTGCTAAGATTGCCAGCTATAGTTTTGCTTGTGGACTAGTATTGTGGTTTGTTTTTATTGTTTTTAAATGGAGTAGATAGGTTGAGTGAGCTTATAAGCATATTCAAAGTCATGGAATTCCAGAGTCTGCTAGCCTTAGTCAAATGAGCCAACAAATGCACAATATTAACACTTTTCAATATTTGCAGTGTACACGTCATGGGCTCTTATGGCTTGTTGAGTTTTCCAGGGGGGTCTGAAGGGTTTTGGATCTGGTCCTTAGGCTTGCAAAAGTTCCCTGCTCATCTACTATAGAGTTAAGAGTTTGTGGGTGTCAGACTCATAGCTGTCAACTTTCGGATTTGAAAATAAGGGATCAGCAGTCTTGAAAATAAGGGATCAGCAGCCTCACCTGTCCCGGGGACAGTCTACGGGATATCTAACAATCCGGGATAGCAGCGGGAAGCAGTGGGAAACGGCACTGGAATAAGGGAATTTCCCGCAAAAAAAGGGAAGGTTGACAGTTATGGTCAGGCTCCTATAATCCCTGGATCAAGGTTGCCAACTTGAATAAAATATTGTGGGGGCCCAGGTAAGCCCCACCCCTCACAATCGATCACATGATGCAGTGCACACAATTCATTTGAATGGGAATGCCCATCAACTTTGTGGGGGCCCAGCCCCCTCAAATATTTTATTGTGGGGGCCACGGCCCCTAGGAGTTGGCTCCTATGCCCTGGATTCAGCAAGTGTGAGAATTTGATCAAGCCATGGGTGGTTGTGTGCCCGACTACCCTGTATCTAGAAAATGTTAACAGTTAATTAAGCCAGGTTGGATTCCTTTTGAGGTGATAAGCCCTGGGTGATCAGCCGTTAAAAGGAGGGGGCTTGCTGCAAGACGGCAAATGGGTAGGGTGTCGTGCAGTTGTCATGGGCCAGGAGTCAGCTTCACCTGCTGAACAGCAGCCTGAAGGGGAGAAGATGGATTGACTCCACCTGCAGCTGATCAGCCTTCAAGGACACAGAAGACAAGGTGCTGATGAGAACCAGCTGGCTTCAGCCTTCTTAAGCGGAAGCATCTTGTTCTTCACAGTAGTCAACTAAATGCCTATGGGAAGCCCATAGTGAGATGGACAACCATTTCCTGCTATTGTTCCTGGATGACTGGTATCCAGAGTTGCGTCTGAATCTGGAGATACTCAGGGCTTTTTTCAGCTGGACCTTGCCAGAACTCAGTTCCGGCACCATTGTCATTCTAAGTGAACAAGGAAGGCATTCACGGTGAGTTCTGGCACCTCCTTTTCGAGAAAAATAGCACAGAATATGCTAGATAACCATTATGACTCATAGCCACTGGTATCCTCATTTTTCAAGAATTGTTCATGAAATTTCTCTTGAAGGCCTAAGCCAGACTTCCAAAGAAATACTTAAAATTCATTACTTTTGCAGCGTAACCTTGGACTGCCCTTAGACGTTGAATTAATGTTGCTTTATGTTTTATACTTTGCCTTTCTGATAAGTCATGCTGGCACCTTTAACTCAGATAAGTGCTGATTAAAGTTTCCATCTGCTTGCCAGAAAAAATTAAAGCAGTATTAATCTTTTTCCATTCTAAATGATTCACAGTAGATTTGTTAAGTGCAAACTCTTTGAGAAAGGTTGATTTAATGTTACAGGATGATGTGTCTTTTTTGCATTCAAGGACGCACAAGCCTAGATAAGATTTAAGAACCTATCCAAGAGTAAATTTTCACCATCTTCCCAGACTATCTGTGAAGCTTGATCACCGCAAGGCAATTAGTGAGACAGAATATTTAGGCTAATGTGCAATCCAGATTTCAATGGAAACACCTTAACATTGTTTGTGGTTGAAAGGCTGGGAACTATCTGCTTACACTGCAACTTTATTTTACATCTCTCCTCCCCACCGGAAGAAGTAAAACAAAGGAGATCTTTGCATTCCTTGTACAATCATGATTCTTCTTTTATTCTTTGATTGTCTCTCTTATAAAGAACACATTTTGTTTTCTGAGGTTAAGGTAAGAACCTTAAAAGAGAGACTTATTTTTTAAATAAAAAAAATCAGTCTACCACAAAGCCGTACGTTGGGGAATACGGGTTAAGTTGAAAACACATTTTTTTTTAAAGACACCTACAATATGATCCTGTACCTTGGCTTACTCAGAAGTAAGGCTTACTATGTTTAATGGAGCTCATTCCCAATGTGTGCAGCTGGGTGGGGGAGAAGATACGAAAGAAATTTATAAAATTGTGCATGGAGAGGGGAAAGTTTTTTAGGGCCCCCTCCAAATAATCTATTTATTCAGCGTTCATGCTGATTTGCTTGCGCAAAAGTTGCATGGTGATTAGGCTATGTCCAGCCTTTATTGTGGGTCGACCTACACTCATGGTTTTTAATGTTAAGGAAGGGTTAAGGAATGGTTTGATAACATATATGGGCACATGACGTCCTGCTTTTAATGTTAATAATGTGCTATTAAATGTGTTAATGCATTAACCAGAGCAGCCAGCAACCAACCGCAAGGAGACAGCATTTTGACAGGAAAAAAACCAAGGTAAAAAACACTTAACAAGTAGGTCCTGTGATGTTTTAGAACGACATATTTAATAGCGTTCTAATAGCGTTCAACAGGTCGGTGTAGATCCAGCCTGTATATCCACGGGGTGGTTAAATCAGTGTTTCCCAACCTTTTTTGGGCAAAGGCACACTTGTTTGATGAAAAAAATCTCGAGGCACACCACCATTACAGCCCCGTGACGTCAGCGCGCAGCGTCACGCCGGGAGGGACGCACAAAAGTGTAACTTTCAATTTTTTCCCCTCCCCCTTGCCGGGGAACCTCCAAGCTTTGGGGGTGGGGGGGGGAGGAGGCAGCAAAGCGAGGGACTGTGGGACTCCTCCAACGACAAGGGTTGGGGAAGAAGAGAAAGGGCTATTCCGCTCCAGTCACGGGAGGGGAATATGTACTGGCCCAACTGGTGTGCGGTCTTCGGAAAGCGGGGTGCGGGAAGGAAGCCTAGGCTCGGGGTCCACCGACCTCGGCGGAGAAAGGCAACAACCGAAGCCGATGACGAGCCGGCGCGTGCGTGCAGCGGCTGGCCTCGAGCTCGGGAAGCTGCGCGCAGCGATGTTGACGCGGGGCGTGCGAGAGCTTGGGGGCGGGGCGGGAGAGAGAGAGAAAGAGTTGGCAGCACCAGGCGCTGTTACTTATTGCGCTGCGGACGCTGCCAGCAACTGCGGTGGTTGTGCGGCGGCCGCCGCCGCAGAACGTCCTTGTCAGTCAGCTGAGCTGCCTGGCGGCGTAGGGAGCCGAGGGGCGGGGCTTCCTTTCTGAAGGAGCTGAGGGTGGGGGTCCTCCGGCGCCTTCGGCGAAACGGCGCCGGCCCAGAGCGCTTCTAGGAGGCTGCCTTTGTGCGCGACGTAAAGCCCTCTTTCCCTCCCTCCAGCCCCGTGTCACATGTGGAAAAGGGGGCTGGATCCAGTGACGCAACTCGGAAAACTGTTAGGGAAGCCAGAGCAGGAAAGTGAGTGGGAGGCGGCGGCGCCGCTTTAACCCACGTTTCCTTTTTGAAAGAGAAACCAGTGTTTCCCAACCTTTTTTGGACTCGCTCGCGGCACACCAGGCAACATCTCGCGGCACACTAGTGTGCCGCGGAACACCGGTTGGGAAACACTGGGTTAAATGACAATGAGCATTCATCCTGATTTACTTGAGGGATGTTTATACAGTGGTACCTCTAGATACGAACGGGATCCATTTTGGAGCCCCGTTCACATCTAGAAGCAAACGTAACTAGCGACGGCACATCTGCACACGCACGCGTCACTTTTCGCCGCTTCTGCGCATGCGTGTGACGTCATTTTGAGTGTCTGTGCATGCGCAAGCGGTGAAACCCAGAAGTAACGTGCTCCGTTACTTCCGGGTTGCCACGGAGCGCATCTCGAATGCGCTCAACCTGAAGCACATTCAACCCGAGATATGACTCTACAGTTTCCCATTAGTCATTTGTTCATCTCACCCATTTCCCCTTCACATTCCAAGCCGTAAAAAGTCCAATACTTTTTTTAAAAAGCAAGTTTGTTTCACTGTGGCAGCAGAAGCCTTTAATCCACTTTAACCGTGCAAACCAGTATGTGCTCGAATCCCTCCCATAAAATGGGGGTGTTATAGAGGTACCCTTGGTCCCATCAGTAGATCCAGGGCAGATAAAATAAAACAGGTTTTCACAAAACATGCAAAATGTGGTAGTGTCCAATAGCAGTGCTGGTGCGAGGCATTAAAAGTGTTGTTGCGCAATTCAGACATGACTTCCTGCCTCCTTTTAATTGCCCCATGGGCATACCTGAAGCAAGTGATTTTGCCCTCCTACATAGGTGCCAACCCCCTGGAGCACTGGGTGCCCGAGAACCCACAAAATTCCCTATTAAGGGGCCGGCCACTCACAAATTTAGGTGCATGCTGGCACCCGCAGCCCAGGGCACCCACATTTGTGGGGCCGAGTGGCAAAGCTAGTTCGATGGCTCCCCCCCCAAAAAATGCTTTTTTATTGATTTTTCTTTGATATGAACCAAACAAGCAAATACAATAAAATTCCATAATCATATACCCACTCACTATCTCAACGCTCTGCCAAGCGCAGACTTCCCTCCCTCGCTTCAGCAGCTTTTCGTATTACAGTTTGCTTTCCACAGTTTCTTAATAACATTCTATCCACATAATAAGATTTATTTTAGTCCTGCTACGGTCTTTAGACTTCTACAGTTACTACTTATATACTCCACAAATTTGCTCCACTCTCTTCTGAACTTTGTTTCCTCTTGGTTACAAATCCTCTAGGTCAGTTTTGCTAATTCCACATATTCTACCATTTTTGTCTGCCACCCCTCCAATGTTGGTAATTCCTGTATTTTCCATTTTGGGGCTACCAAAATTCTGGTGGCAGTCACGGCATACATGAATAATCTCTGATCTGGTTTTCCTATTTCTTCTCCTGTCAATCCTAGCAAAAAGGCTTCTGGTTTTTTTGGGAAGGTATATTTAAACATCTTTTTCAGTTCATTGTAGATCATATCCCAGATTTGTTTCATTTTCTCACATGTTAGTTTGATGGTTTTAAAGGGGGATTAGACTAATTAAAAGGAGGATAGGTCTATCACTGTCTATTAATAATGAACATTATATAGAATCTCCATTGTCAGAACATCCCAAATCTGATTAAAAAGTAGACAAAATTCTCTAGACCTTTTTGGTTTCTTATGATGCATATGACACAATAGCAGTTTGTTTTCCCCATTTATATATATAGATCTGTCTATCAGCATGTCTCTTGTAGAATGTTTCAAATGTTTAATTTAAAAATGTGCGGATGAAGCTTTTCCTTTAAAATCTACATTAAGGATTGCATATGGGAGGACTGAGGCTGAAAGGACAGGGCAGATAGGATCTTTGCATTTTGTTATGTATGTGCTTTCCCAGTTCACAATACCCTGCCTGTTCAGTAGGACTGTTACTCGATGGAAAGAGATCTTATAGCAAAACATACACAATTACCCACTGAAAAATAGCCTGAGCAAAGCTTTCATGGATAAAGTGTGCTCATGTGAGCCAACAGGTGATTTCTCCTGCTTTACCTGCAGAGGGCAGTGTAGTTGTCCCTTTCAGAAATGACTGGTTTGGGGTACAAAGAAACAGAGATGTGTCGCAAAGTCCACCTTTTGCGCCAGCTTCTGTCTGGAAATATTTTTCTTATTGGATGAGGAAGATCAGCTTTTACAGAAGTAGGTTTGATAACACATGTGAATATACTTTAATGCGTAGCAAATGCTAAGCTGTTGAATTCGGTTAATGCATCCATATTACCAACAGACATTGACTTAGTCATTCATTTATTTGTATATTTTTATGCCATCTTTCGGTGCAGAACTGATTGGGGACTCAATTGCATGTCTCCTTTGGCTAGTATTTTGCTGTTGATAAGTTTGTCCATTCATGGGCTTCTGCAATAGTTACACATTCAGACATGACTAATGTAGACACTTGCAAATTATTTATTTCCCATCAAGTCAACATGCTGTTCCTTTAACTTATGTGGGTGTTTTATCTCTAATGCTCAAGCAGATGTTTTGGTTGAGTTGACCGCATTGTCTTAAGATATATTCTGCTTCCTGGACATCTGGAAATGGTACTCTAGAATTAACCACCACATTTCATCATTTTTAGAATCAGTCTTTGAATTGACATTTTTTTCCTTTTTTAAAAAAGGAAAAAAGCTAAACAGATACTACCTAGTTTTATCATGTTTTGTCAATTCTTCAGTTCTCTGTTAACATATTTTGCAGCGTAAGAATAGTTATTAATGTTCTCAGTCAAACCAGCTGTTTTCCATGTGTTATTTCCATTTATCATCATAAGAGTATTTCTCCGTTTATGACAGTGAAGTTGAAGATATGTGTGATTCTTGTGTCTTGTCTCTCCTGCATCAATATAGCATTGTGTTGATAGACACAGAAAAAGGCTTTGTTTGTGTCTGTTTAAAAGAATGGAAAAGCATTTCAAGTCTAGCATAAGTAACTGTTGTCACCTCTGATACTATGTCTTATGCAAAACAAGGATCTATTTTCCGCATCTGTTCTTGATAAGAGCATATTTTTCATTCTTTAGCATGAAGTATAGATGGTTCTATTTAGCGTATCAAAAGGCAGAATATTTTATATTATCAAGAATGACTTTCCCCAAGTGTATACCCAACGCTAGCCAGTTAGCGTCTTCCTGCGTTTAGTTAAGGTCTTCACTGACACAAGTGATTACTCTGTGGACTTTAGAAAATTCCATTGTAAATAAGAATTGATAAATATTTTTAAAAATATGTTTATATTAAAAGTTCAGCAATAGGCATATCAGCTTTTTGGTATTTTCAACAATCTTGAAAACTGGAGATCTCTTTCCTCTGTTTGCTTTAAAAAAAGATATCATTGTGTATCTGCCCATGTTCAGAAAAGTCAATGTGTTCTTTTTAATATTTGGTTGAGCTACTAAATCCTCAAACACTAAAATTCCTTAATCATGAGCATATGGTTTTGCTGAATGCCACCCATACTGCCAACATAAACTGTACGAAAAGTCATGATTAGAGCTCGTGTGTTTTAAAACAATAATACATTTGAGTTCTTTCCCTCCATCTCCTCTACATTTAGGGTCCTGCTCTAATGCTTTTCCTTATGACTGTAAAGGTTAATCCTGTTTTTTCAAAAAAAGAGAAGTTGAAATATTTATTTTACCACATCACTGCAGCATATGAGGCCATTAAAGACAATAGCAAGTTTGACTCCAGCCTCTTTTACTATAGCAAGGACGAGGAAACTCTGGCTTGTGGATTAAACTTGGCCTACAAGAGGTTCAAATTTAGCTGGTGAGGCTGCTTTCTTCAAATCGCGCCCACCTGCTCCACACAAAATGTCATCTGTGATGTCAAGCGCTTGCCCACAGAGATGCAGCTACCAATGCACAATCGGGAGCCTGAAAGTGCAGTTTTGATTGTGCATTGGGTTGGCAAGCGAAAGCAGGCTTTGGCCCTATCGCCCATCAGCAGTATGCTGGATTGGCTGCATGAGAGACTTCCCTATTGGAACTTGCTTGTGCAGCAAATGCACAATGGGCGGTACAGCCAAAGTCTGTGACACGATGGCTCCTGAGCACCTCTGCATTGCTGTGTGCCAGGCATGTCCAAAGTCCGTTTTGGGGGCCTAATCTGGTCCACCGGCTGGTTTAATCTGGCCCCTGTAGCAGTTTATTTCCTAGGGTAAAGGTAAAGGGACCCCTGACCACTAGGTCCAGTCATGACCGCTCATCTTGCTTTATTGGCTGAGGGAGCCGGCGTACAGCTTCCGGGTCATGTGGCCAGCATGACTAAGCTGCTTCTGGTGAACCAGAGCAGCGCATGGAAACGACGTTTACCTTCCCGCCAGAGTTGTACCTATTTATCTACTTGCACTTTGACGTGCTTTCGAACTGCTAGGTTGGCAGGAGCAGGGACCGAGCAACGGGAGCTCACCCCGTCGCGGGGATTTGAACCGCCGACCTTCTGATCGGCAAGTCCTAGGCTCTGTGGTTTAACCCACAGTGCCACCTGCGTCTGCTTGCCCCCAAATTGATTCTTATGAACTGGTACCAGTGACAGGGTGTAAGGCATACCTTATGAGGGTTTCCTAGGGTAAAATGCAGACATGGTGAGGATCAGTCTACTGGAGTAAGATACTGAATTTTTTTACAGATTCATAGGTGGGATGTTTTGCACACCTATCAAAGTGGGCTTCTCCTGAAGGAAAAAAAAAATCAGTTATGGGCCAACAAGGACATCCATAAGAGCCTATGTAATAGGCAAACACATTGAAAGACTGGAGAGTTCACATTTCTTCAACCGTGGTTGAAATTAACAACTGGTAGGATTTTGATTAATTGGGATATGGATGAAAGTACAAGTCGCAGAACTGTGCCAGATGAGGAATCTCAGGGCTGGCTCATGAAAACCAGCTTGGCTGACCTAGCAAAGAGCAAATGTGTTAAGACGATAAAAGGTGTCTGAGAGGAATCTTCTGACCTGGGCAGACAGATGTTGCAAAGGTGGTGAGGTATGTGTTTGAGGTGACAGGAAAATAGGTTTTGAGCCCCTCTTGAAATGACCATGCTGTAAGATCTGGACTCCCTCCATGCACACTGAAGGTGTAAATAGGTGTCACCTTTTCCCGGAGTAAAATTTGAGACAAATTGCATTTATTTACTTTGAATGGCCGGCGTTGCGTCCTCTTTTTTTGCTCTTCGAAATATGGCAGCCGTAGGTGAATAAACCGTATCTCTTAAAGCTGTAACAGTCTCTGCCATGTTCTATTCTCCACAGACCCTGGGCTCCACAGACGCCTGGAACCCCAATGGGCTCTTGCTACCACTTAGCAGAGAGAGGGGAAGGCCCCCAACTTTTTGTAACAATACTTTTTACTTCATTTTATACAACCATAGAGTTGGGTTTGTGGGCATTGTCCTTCACAGGAGCATGGCTGCCTTATTACCTCAGTACTGAAGTAATCATTACTGTTTGCCTCTATATTGTTCTTCTTATTTGGCGATCACTCGTAGCCGAGTAAGATGGTCTTCCATAAACACAGTTTTAACAGTGAGTCTGTAAGTGACTGTGGAGGCCAGTTCTGGATCCACACTGTTATGTACTGAAGTTCTCACCCTGGGCCAGCAGGGGGATACTGTAGATAGTTATGCAAATGAAGGATCAAAAGTGACGTTCAGTGATTGGATAGTTTTAGAAAATGGCAACAGTTACATTGTTCTGGAGCTCTATATAAGCAGGCTGACTGAGCTCCTCAGTTCAGTTCTGTTCCAGCTTACAAATAAAGAGCTGCTTTGGAAGAATCGCTGTGTCGTCTGATATGTTCGCCCACAACCTAACACTGGCGACGAAGGTGGGATCGTTGGACATCAGAGCACAGCCAGATGCGGCCATCCTCTGAACTGAGCTGAATCACTGAGCGAAATCACTGAGCGAAATCACTGAACGTCACTTTCGATCCTTCATTTGCATACAAACTATCCAATCACTGAACATCACTTTCGATCCTTCATTTGCATAACTATCTACAGTATCCCCCTGCTGGCCCAGGGTGAGAACTTCAGTACATAACACACACGTCCTTCCACAGTGGGGACATAGGTTTCTGGGTGGCAGTTGATCTTGGTGAGGGTTTGCCAAACATGCCTCCTTCTTAGCACATTTCTCTCATTAGTCCTGAGTTTGAGCATCTTCAAAGTCCATGACACCTTTGGTAAAGGCTGTTCTCCAAATGGAGCACTCGCAGGCCAGTGTTTCCCAGTTGTTGGTGTTTATACTACGGGGGTTTTTTAGATTTGACTTGAGAGCATCTTTAAACCTCTTTTGTTGACCATATTGTATACAATGACTGGCAGTGGTTCTCCAGGATTTCAGCAGGATTATTTCCCAGTGCCTACCCGGAGATGCCAGGGATTGAATCTGGAACCTTCTGCATGCAAGTGGATAATGTACCACTGAGCGACGGCCCCTCCCCCAAACATTAATTTCTCTTACCATTTTGCTTGAGGTAGTCAAGTACTATCCTCATTCTTACATTATTATATGGGTAGAGGATAATCTTGCTGCTGGGGGTGGAAGGAGGATAGCTTTGCTCCAGGATCGATGTGCAGTTGAGGTTATAACCGGTAGTGAAACTGTTCCACTTGCTGAGCTGCAAACTGCTGTTTTCCATCATTTGTAGTTAGTGGTTTAATGTTGGGAAACACTGATTTCCCCACAACAGAGTTACTTTCAGGAGTTACGTCTTTCAAGGTGGTTGAGTTGTCTTTCCTGGAAAGGTCTACAGACTCAAAGAAAAAAAATCAAAAATCTGTGTTCTTGAGATAGGAGTTTTCTTTGCACATGTGCATCCCTTAAATCATGGCTCCATATCCATCTGTCATATTTAAGATGTGGGGAAGGGGATGGAGAAAGTGATTAATATATACTGTCGGACTGAACTCTACTTTTTACAGATTTTGTATAGAGTGATATAAAATATACACAGTTGCATTATCATGCCACATGTTTCTAAGATCTATTCTTTACCAGATGTGGGGCTCATGCGACTCCCATTGCTATATTTGAATTACTTTAATGCGCCCTTTACCATATGCATGTCTCCTCAAAATATTGCTTTCAGAATCCAGACACAGGCTTCCTAATTTTGCAGCACCGGTGTTTTCGTAATGGATGACTGGGCAAAGACGTGTCCATGGGGACAATAAATAAATTTATCCCACGGTTCTGCAGATGATAGGGAGCAAACCAGAACATTTTCCAGATGAAAGTTCTTTTAGCAGTTGCCGGAGGATAGGTGAGAGAGCACCTTCCATTCATCTTGTCCTATTGGCACACAACACAACCCATTTTTTCAACATGCTAGTTGAGGCGGGTGTTGTTGGAAGCTAAATGATTAGTGATTGATGTCAGTGTCACTAGGGATCCTGTGAAAGTGTGTCTAGTCTCTTTTTGGCTGCTACCGTTGTGCTTTTGATGCTGTTGCTGGGAGATCATAGCATGTTGCTAGTTACACCGGTGTAAGCTTTAATGGAACAGTGGTTGACATAGGATTGCTCTGTCGACAGAACATTTCTGTGAACTGTCCCTGCTTCATGTCTGTACTTTTAGAATTGAAACATATATTTTCTGAAGAACTACCCAAAGAGATTAACACTAACATCTGTTGAGTGCGACTACCTGGAAGAGAATTGTGTGGACTGTATGCCAAAGACAATTTGGAGGCAAAGTTAAGAATATATATTTGAACAGCTCTTTTTATGTGTGGTTCTGTCTATAAAGCATTCTTTGCCTCTGAATCATTTGTTTAACATAGTGTTTTTTTGTTTGCTAAGTGCATTAACAGTTGTGCAAGATAATAATTTGTCAAGGTATAGATGACTCAAAAAAGTTTTAAATAATGTGCCCATACTGCTACCATATGTCAAATTAAACATTTCTGATGCAATCTTTACAAGGTCAGGAACCTGATGTACCCAGTGGTAGGTGATTTAGCTATCTATTCAGCCAGAAAAAGGTAAGTGTTGAGTCGACGTTGGTACCTTGCCAACATCTCAGCTATGTTGCAGCACAGACAAAACAGAGAATGCGACTATTTACAAACCCTATCTCCAATGAAATGTTTGTATGATGCAAATTATTGAGACTAAGTGTGTTCAGTTCCAGAGTTTAATATAAACATAACAAACTACTGTATTATATTCACTATGTTAGTGAAAGAAGCAGAAATTCCTAACAGCAAAGCATAAACTACACCAGGAGCTGTAGGTTCCAAGAACTCTAGACAGGGCCAGCTTTTAGCACACCAGAACATCTAGATTCTGGTTTGCCATAAAGTTTTAATATGTAAAGAAATATTTATTGCCTGTTCCTGCTACCTGCATTGGATCAATACCTAACAGTTTTGAGTAATACCAGGTTGAAGCAATTTAGTGTAGCGAAACAGGATCAGCTCTCTAAATAGTTAAGCATTTGATTCTTTGTTTCCTCAGCAGTCCACTCCTCAGACAATGTTCCGAGATAATACACCTTGCTTCTAATTCAAGTACTCAACAAGTTCTAGTCAAAGGAACTAGTCTCAATTTGTTAGTAGCAAGAAAACATGTATAGTGGTACCTCGGGTTATGGACGCTTCAGGTTACAGACTCCACTAACCCAGAAATAGTACCTCGGGTTAAGAACTTTGCTTCAGGATGAGAACATAAATCGCACGGCGACAGCGGGAGGCCCCATTAGCTAAAATGGTACCTCAGATTAAGAATGGTTTCAGGTTAAGAACGGACCTCCAGAACGAATTAAGTTCTTAACCCAAGGGACCACTGTATTTCCTTTTACATGAGTGGACTCAGAAGTCCTCTCAAGGAACAGGCCTAAAAGCCAAGTCCTTCCTGTTGTGTTTGGTAAGGGCAAGGGAGACTTTTGTGCATGGTCATTAATCTATTATATACAGTGCTATTTTTCTAGAAAAAGAGGTGCCAGAGCCAGGGCCGGCTTACCCACAGGCACTAGGGGTGCGGGGCACCCGGGCACCGGGCTCTCAGGGGCGACAGGCCGAGAGTCCAGGGCTGAGATTTGGAGTCTGGGGATTGAAGAGCCAGGCCAGCCAAAAAATTGGGGGCGCTGGGCAGTTTTTTGCACCCCGGCACCGCATATGCTAAAGGCAGCCCTGGCCAGAGCTCACCATGAATTTCTCCCTTGTTTTCTTACAATGGCAATGGCGTCCACCTGAGAGGTGTCAGAACTGAGTTCCGGCTGAAAACCAACAACCCTGAGTACATGTGCTTCCCAACAGCAAGGACATATGATTCTGCTTAATTTTTTGTTTCCCTCCATTTTCCAGTCTTACATTCAGTTCGCTACATTTCTATGTCAATTTGCGATTTATTTTTAAAAAGCTCTCACAAAAATATTCCACCCTTTTAATGTGCTCTGAATGCACACATTTTTATATTCACCTTGGTGCAATATACATACTTTGCAAGAAAATTTCCCTAATATAATGTGTTTTTGTATGTTGTTTTTCACTAACACATGTATGTTTCCCCTAATATACATATTTTTGTGCCTGTTTTTTGCATTGCAAAATTCAGAGGTGTTTGAGTTCACATATTGTTTGGGGGCAGTGTGAATTAGGTAGGTCCTCCTTAAAATGTGAAATGAACCAAATTACTTTCCCATTCCTACCCAACAGTAACGTCAACGTCTTTTTCAGGAAATATTATGTGAGGATACTCTCGCATGGCAGCTTACCCCAGCGTCGTAGCACTAAGGGATGAGGGTTGGGTTGGGAGCACAGCTTACAAAAGAGGTACTGAAACGAATTCAGAATTCTGAAATGATTGTATTTATGCCACTTAAAGGTAAAGGGTAAAGGGCCCCTGACCATTAGGTCCAGTCGTGACCGACTCTGGGGTTGCGGTGCTCATCTCGCTTTATTGGCCGAGGGAGCGGGTGTACAGCTTCCAGGTCATGTGGCCAGCATGACTAAGCCGCTTCTGGAGAACCAGAGCAGCGCACGGAAACGCCATTCACCTTCCCGCCAGAGCGGTACCTATTTATCTACTTGCACTGGTGTGCATTCGAACACAGGTTCGTAGGAGGTTCCTAGGTTGGTAGGAGCAGGGACCGAGCAACGGGAGCTCACCCTGTTGTGGGGATTCGAACTGCCGACCTTCTGATCGGCAAGTCCTAGGCTCTGTGGTTAAACCCACAGCGCCACCCGCGTCCCTATTTATGCCACTTACGTTGATCCTATTAGATTGTTTTGACTATCAGCAATCAGCACCAGGACTGGCAGAGGCACAATGCAGACAGCAGGTATCTTATGTGCAAAATTCTTCGTCTAGAAGCATCCATTTGCAATCCTGGATCCAATTTGATGGCCCATTACCAACAGACTGTGGTTGTCTTCTAAACATTGGACGACGAGAAGATCAGTGATACGAAGAAGCAAAATGAAATGAAACTCCTGTTGGGCCTGTCTCCTGTTAAATCTCTCCAAAAACAAGGAGAGTTGCTTGTAGCCTAAGTGAGTTCTTCAGAGTTGCTTGGATTAAACTGATTTAACCCATTCACGTCGATGGAAATGTGATTCAGACTGTTCGGAGAGCTGGCTGGGGTTCTCTAAATCTTTAGCTGAGTCTTTGCCAGCCCTGGCCCATTGTCTGGAGCAAGGTAAAGGCTGTTCCAACATACGCAGCCGTAAACAGTTTTTTAGATGGCTGCCTGCCAGCATGCTGCAGTAGTGCTTTTCCCAGCCATCTCCTCTGCAAGCTCAGTTTGTTCCTTATAGGAACATACATACAACAGAGTGAAGGGGTCTGATTTTTTCACTGTGGAGCTAATGCAGATGTCGTTGCTGCTTTTATGTTGCAAGTGAATTTTAGATTTATTTTTTTAATACAAGATTTAAAGGAGAAAAACATGTAGGCTAGGAATGAAGATCCTTCGAATTGTACACTCGATATATTTCATGTTTTACAAGCAGAAAGCCTTTACTTCTGTGACCGTGGCACTTTGGTGTACAATTCTAACTGTGCAAATCTGCTTACCCGGTCTGATTTGCACCATGTTGTGGAATGTGGGACATTATCGATGAGCTAGTATCATTCAAGGAGAAAAACTAGAGGAGGTGCCAAGAGGCCAAGTGAAGAATAAACTGTGGCTAATGATGAAGATGGGGGACACGGGTGGCGCTGTGGATTAAACCACAGAGCCTAGGACTTGCTGATCAGAAGGTTGGCGGTTCGAATCCCCGCAACGGGGTGAGCTCCCATTGCTTGGTCCCTGCTCCTGCCAACCTAGCAGCTCGAAAGAATGCCAGTGCAAGTAGATAAATAGGTACCGCTCCGGTGGGAAGGTAAACGGTGTTTCTGTGCGCTGCTCTAGTTCGCCAGAAGTGGCTTAGTCATGCTGGCCACATGACCCGGAAGCTGTACGCCGGCTCCCTCAGCCAATAAAGCGAGATGAGCGCCGCAACCCCAGAGTCGGCCACGACTGGACCTAATGGTCAGGGGTCCCTTTACCTTTACCTTAATGATGAAGATGAGCTGGCCCTTTGGTAGCAACAGCTGCTTTCTAAGGCTTCGCCGCATAAAGGAAGTTTAAGTTTAAGCCATATTTTTAACTAGCAAGATTTTGTGACAAATGCAGCTGGATCTTTCCTGGATTTTGTGGTAGTAGTTATGCTTTAAAAGCTAAGAGGGCATGTGGCTGGCAGCCAAGACAGATTTACGATGGAGAAGTATTTAAAAGCCTATGGGCTGCATCCTATGCTATCCTTACTCAGAGTAGACCTATTAAAATTAATAGACATGCCTAACTTAGACCCATTAATTTCAGTGGTTTTACTCTGAGTAGGACTAGTATTTGGATGCAGCGTAGAGCACCGCTTCATTGAAGTTAGTTTTCTTTTCTAGCCAGTGTGGTATAGTGGTTAAGAGTGGTAGATTCGTAATCTGGGGAACCGGGTTCGCATCTCCATTCCTCCACATGCAGCTGCTGGGTGACCTTGGGCTAAGTCACACTTCTCTGAAGTCTCCCAGCCCTACTCACCTCACAGAGTGTTTGTTGTGGGGGAGGAAGGGAAAGGAGAATGTTAGCCGCTTTGAGACTCCTGAAGGGGAGTGAAAAGCGGGATATCAAATCCAAACTCCTCCTCCTCCTCTTCTTCTTCTTCTTCTTCTTCTTCTTCTTCTTCTTCTTCTTCTTCTTCTTCTTTCAGCAGAAAGCTGATTCTGTCATGAACCTTCCTTCACTGCTGCTGCTTAGCAATGCTATAATAATAATAATTAATATTTTTTAATTTATACCCCTTCCATCTGGCTTTGTCTCCCCAGCCCCTCTGGGCAGCTCCCAACAAAATATTAAAAACACGATAAAACATCAAACATTAAAAACTTCCCTAAACAGGGCTGCCTTCAGATGCCTTCTAAAAGTCTGGTAGTTGTTTCTTTCCTTGACAGCTGGTGTGAGGGCATTCCACAGGACGGGTGCCACTACCGAGAAGTCCCTTTGCCTGGTTCCCTGTAACCTCACTTCTCACAGTGAGGGAACCGCCAGAAGGCCCTTGGCGCTGGACCTCAGTGTCTGGGCTGAACGATGGGGGTGGAGATGCTCCTTCGAGTATACTGGGTCAAGGCCGTTATGCATCAGCATAAAGAGTCTATATGTCCTCTGCTGCTAATAGGGTGCCTATTGCTGCTAAAAAACACACATATCCCTTAAAAAGATGTTGGAGGGAGGCAAGGAAGGACTCATGTGATCCTAAGAATTCAGTAATTCTGTAGACCTAGTAGTCAAATATAGGATATACATTCAAAGCAACATAACAGAAAACTAAAATATTATCTTATAGTACCCAATTAAAGAGGTAAAGAGCAGCCTCTGATTTCAGGAGAGTGGTGGCTATTAGCAAATAAAAAATAAGCCATGACTGTACTCACTAGGTTGTTTTAAAACTAAAAATAATTTTGCTGGTTTTGTTGTCAATCTCATCTTCGTTTGTTATTCAGCTTTTCAAAGTGGCTCACAGCATGATGAAGTTTTCTTAAGGTGCACTCAGTTACAAGTCCTAATGAAACAGTCATATGAAAAATAGGCTTAAAAACAAGTATTAACAAAAAACAAAAAAAGAACAGTCCACTGATAATTCACAGTAAGTTCTGACCCCAAAAATAAAAAAGGAAGATAAGGCAGATAACGGAGAAAAAGGAATGCATTTCTGGAACAAAGTCTTAACCTCAGGAGCAAGAACGAAATAATACCCCACCATTCACAAGCCAGGGAATACACTTTTAAAATAAAATAGAATTATCTCTCTTAATTTCATCAGTCTTTGGATCTGGAAGGCTATATTACTTTTAGCATGCATTGTACATAATTTTGAACTGCACAAAGTGTGAATAGTATCTAAATGGGTGGATGAAAAATGCTGCAGGCTTTCAAGCCTGTTTTTCGTTCATGATGTTTATCTCATAGATTCCCCCCACCCCAATTACAGAACTCAGGGCAGCATATATGGGATTCCCAAGGCAGTCTCCCATCCATACACTGACCAAATGCAGACTTGTTTAGGCTCAGCAAAGTAGCTACATCATGTACCTTCACACTTTGTCCTGGAGCCAAAACATTTTTGACTTCGATACGCTTTCTTTCTGCATCAGCTCCAAAATAGAAAGCTTGAAAACAGCGCATTTACTAGGGCATAAATTCCACTGCAATCAATGGGACTTGTCTACAAGTGACTGTGCTTAGGATCCTGTTGTAAAGATGACAAGTGCAGTAAGCATTCTGGTTATTCTCTGCTCCCTCCCAGGGTTTAATTTGAGCCAGAACCCAGTTTTGTATACTGGGGGCAAGTAGTAATGGAGTACATATGTGAATATGAAGAATGGCTTTCCCTTGCCACTGACTAACCACAGCATCCTCCAGACATCTGGGATTAGGGACCATCAAAGACTACAGCTTTCAGGTGCTTCCATTCTTCTTCTTCCTCTTCCTCTTCCTCCTCCTCCTCCTCCTCCTCCTCCTCCTCCTCCTCCTCTTCTTCTTCTTCTTCTTCTTCTTCTTCTTCTTCTTCTTCTTCTTCTATATTTATATCCCGCCTTTGACAGGACTCAAGGCTGCCTACAGAAAAAAAAAAGAACATAGAAAAACCAACCATTAAAATGCCATTGAACACAGATACACATTAAAATTATGTGTATAATTTTAATTCTATTACAAGTTCCAAAGTCTGGGAGCAGCCAACAAGAGGGCCCTCTCCTGTATTCCCGCCAACCATGCCTGTTAACGCAGATTAATTCTGTGTCCAGGGCAGCTGTCTACCAGCTCCATCTGGTACACAGGCTGAGACCTTACCTGTCCGCAGACTGTCTTGCCAGAGTGGTGCGTGCTCTGGTTATCTCCCACTTGGACTACTGCAATGCACTCTATGTGCAGCTACGTTTGAAGGTGACCCGGAAACTGCAATTAATCCAGAATGTGGCAGCTAGACTGATGACTGGGAGTGGCCATATAACACTGGACCTGAAAGATCTTCAATGGCTCCCAGTACGTTTCCGAGCACAATTTCATCTTGATCATGGCTTGATCATGAAAACCATGGGGGAATTAAACCACTAAGCTTCCACTATTTTCCAAATTAATGGGGGGGCGGGGTGTTCTGGAAGCAATTAACAAAGAAATGAGCAAAGTGTTGGTGCTGACCTTTAAAGCCCTGAACAGCCTCGGTCCTGTATATCTGAAGGAGCGTCTCCGCCCCCATCTTCCAGCCTGGACACTGAGGTCCAGTTCCAAGGACCTTCTGGTGGTTCCCTCACTGCGAGAAGTGAGGTTACAGGGAACCAAGCAGAGGGCCTTCTCGGTAGTTGCACCTGCCCTGTGGAACGCCCTCCCATCAGATGTCAAAGAGATAAACAACTACCAGACTTTTAGAAGACATATGAAGGCAGCCCTGTTTAGGGAAGCTTTTAATGTTTGGCGGACTATTGTATTTTAATATTTTGTTGGAAGCCGCCCAGAGTGGCTGGAGAAACCCAGCTAAATGGGCGGGGTATAAATAATAAATTATTATTATTATTCCCATATGCTATAGTTCTCCTTGGCAAAAGGGCTGTGTTCTGTTTGCTTATCTAAGATGTAATCATGTGGAAGAAATATTCTCCACCTTAAATCAGTTGCTTTTAAGTTAACAATGGCAAACTGTAGCAATTCATGGGTGTACCTTGCGTTCTTTTTGTTTTCACAGTCACAATGGCAGTTGCCTGATAGACTTTAGTGTGGGTAACACTGGCAAAAAGTTAACAGCATTGAATTTATTGTATTTTGCATCTTGCTCCAAAGAGCTCAGAATGGTGTGCTTGGCAATATTCCATTTTATCCTCACAATCGCTTGTGAGGTAGGTTATACTGCCTTTCCTGCGGCCACCCAGTGAGCTTCATGGCTGAGTGGAGATTTGAAAAGGGTTTTCCAGTCCAAGGTAAATACGTCCAGAAAATTTGCATTTTCTATAGAACACAGGGCAGTTTTCATCTCAAATTGCAAGTGCTGGCCTAAGGTCAGTGGTGTAACAGAGGAGCCACACTTCATTCCATCAACAGCCTTCTTCATTAAAACATATAATAAACTGCATTTACATAGACACCAGAGACAAAGGCTGTCTTTTTATATAGACTTATCAAAAAGGTAACTAATAATCTCACTTGATTATGTTAGTAGAAAAGTTGCCCAAGAAATTGACTTTAATGCCCCATTAAAAATGGATTGGTTCTCAAAAGTAGGCTTCTAAGAGTATTCTTCAAGATAAGACTTTTACTGTGGAGCTTCAAGAAGGTACATGGCAAGAGACAGGGCCAAATTATGCAAGGCGGGAAGGCTAGTCAGCTGGAAAAATGATTGATTACTTTCACTTCACTGTTCTGAGCAGAGCTGCAACTAGAAAGAGCGTATTCTCTGATTTTGCACTAAGCATAGCACTAGATCATTCCACTCCTCCGTAATTTGGATCTGGGAGGGAAGACTCACTGGCATTTCTAAATTCTGCAGTGAAACTGGTCACCAATTCACTATATTTTAAAAACCCTTGTAAAGAATGTCTCTCTCTCACACCCCCTTTGCCATTGCAATTTTAGGTTCTGCAAATTTCACATTGGTGCCCATCCCAAAAGCCTTCTTAGTCCCTTCTCTGTGGCTGTATACCACAAGTTGTCAAATAAATGGTAAAATTTGTGGAATGTCATCCCAGGTAACAGGTTGGGGTTAGTTTGCCGGAAAAGGTAATTGCTGTAGCACTTCTAGCAGATGAAACTGGATAGGCAATACAAGGCAAAATCTCCTACTGGTTTGGTACTTTAACCTCTTTCCCCAGTAAACCACTTTCCCCTTTAAAAGAAGGAACAATATGGTGAAGGTCAATACATTGTGAACATACTTTCCTCAACCATAAGGAAAGAACCAAACATACAGTATTTTTTGCTCTATAAGACTCACTTTTTCCCTCCTAAAAAGTAAGGGGAAATGTGTGTGCCTCTTATGGAGCGAATGCAGGCTGCACAGCTATCCCATAACCCAGAACAGCAAGAGGGATTGCTGCTTTCACTGCGTAGCGATCCCTTTTGCTGTTCTGGCTTCTGAGATTCAGAATTTATTTTCTTGTTATCCTCCTCCAAAAACTAGGTGCGTCTTGTGGTCTGGTGCGTCTCATAGAGCGAAAAATACGGTAGTCTGCTTAGGAAGAGAGGGATAATGGACTCTTTATGCTTACAACTATTATTTTTACTGTTATTTTGGATCACACATAGATTAATTTTATTTTTGAACTCCTTTATAAACTACCTTGTATGTAGTTAACTGAATAGCAGACTAGTAGTAGTAATAATAACAATAATTATAGGAACTATGTCTTTGGCACCTTTATGAATACAGCAAAGATTTGCGAATTTAATACTTGAGAGTAAAGATTTATTGCAATTTCGTTTTGCATGAGGATAGGAGTTGATTTTTTTTGTCATTTTGTTTGCTTGTGACTGACCAAAATTGCATTTTTCATTCTCAACTTTCTTCACAACAATGGAAAACACATGAATCCGCCGTGCCACGTAGTTCCTTCAGCACATATTAGACATTTTCAAGAGAAAGCATGGTAATAGAAAACACAGGCAATTAAGCAAGCAACATTGCCAAATGGCGTGACTAACAAGGGAGGGAAGAGGGAAGGAGAAGCACTTGCTGCCCATTGTTGGTAATGAAATATGAACAGGAATACCATTTGCAAACCTTTCAACCCAACCCATGAACTGGATAAACAGGAGGGCTTGGATATGAGCCAAGCTCAGTAGGACTAATCAACCTAAATCTAAGAATTCAGACTTGATTGTATTGCGGATTAGTCTTTAGTTATGAACATTTTAGTATCCCCTTTTGAGGACTGACAGGAATCATTGTTCTACCATTTGGAGCTCTTGATTGATTATCCCTCCTGAAGCTCTTTTTGATATAATTTTAGATATGAAAGACTAATATAGTATACTTACACTGCCATTACCAGTACATTCCATGCAGTTGGCATTAGTACATGCTTGTGAACCAGCAATTGTTTGTCTCTCCCCTTAAATATATAGTTTGCCGCATAATGAATAGTAATTAAAATCAAAATCTCAGGGTTACTCGAATGATCACCTATCACCATTGTCTGTTGGAGGTGTGGTAATTTTATCTGAATGGACAGGGATATTTTCTTGCATCACTGATTTACAGTGCTTGTTCTGCATGTGAACTTGGCACCAACCCTTGGCGTCTTCCAAATATATGGTAAAGGGTTCTGTAAAACTGAGGAGTTTGCCTCTAATACCCACCCTGAGCAGTTGGTCCAGGAGAATACCATTGAGAAATCAATTTACAGTAACAAGTGTTGCATTTCTTCTGTCCCTCTTTTGATAAAGGCCCAAATCCAGACTGAAGTGGGTCCAGATACTTAGTTGGGTTACATAATTGTAGGGCACCCTTTAGAAGCTTGGAAAGAGAATGTAATGTAAGCCTGCAAGCAGCACACACTGAGAGCCATTGTGGTGTAGTGGTTAAGAGCAGTGGACTCGTAATCTGGTGAACCGGGTTTGATTCCCCGCTCCTCCACATGCAGCTGCTGGGTGACCTTGAGCTAGTCACACTTCTCTGAAGTTTCTCAGCCTTATCTCAGAGTGTTTGTTTTGGGGGAGGAAGGGAAAGGAGGTTGTTAGCCACTTTGTGACTCCTTAGGGTAGTGATAATCGGGATATCAAATCCAAACTCCTCCTCCTCTTCTTTTTGATGACGTTCAGATAGCATTTAATAACTTAAAATGCTTTCTAAATAAAATGACAATAAACCATTTTAAAAATACACAAGCTCCTACAAATCTCCTGAAAGTTGCATCCTTTGCCTTCCATTTCCTGCCCACAGTTGCAACTTGACATCATTCATAGTTTATTGCACTGAACCGTCTATAATCAAATGACCTGTTAATGGTGAAGCCACATGTGAACAATGTAGTAATTCCAGTGAGTGCCAACAAAACCTTTAGGCTATGCCCAACTTCATGTAGCCTTTAAAGGCCATATCTATGATGGGAAAACCTGCAGGAATGCTTTTGAGAACTCTAGAGAGCTGGCATGTTTAGTCTTTCTTTTCATACTTGTGAACGCTTGCTCGTTCTGAACAGTCAAGTTCCATTAGTACCAAGTGTCAAACACCTTCTAAGAAAGAAGGTCCCTGAAAAACAGTTCTCACTGTATAACTTTTTAAAATTAGTTAGAAGAGGAGGAGGAGGAGGAGTTTGGATTTGATATCCTGCTTTATCACTACCCGAAGGAGTCTCAAAGCGGCTAACATTCTCCTTTCCCTTCCTCCCCCACAACAAACACTCTGTGAGGTGAGTGGGGCTGAGAGACTTCAAAGAAGTGTGACTAGCCCAAGGTCACCCAGCAGCTGCATGTGGAGGAGCGGAGACACGAACCCAGTTCACCAGATTATGAGTCTACCACTCTTAACCATTACACCACACTGGCTCAAATGAATGTGAGAACAGACCCGTTGCTGGTACCATCTTTTTGCAACCTGTTGATACTACTCTGGCCAACATGAACTGGATGCCTAGGCAATGCATTGATGCATCAGGTTGTTTCATCCCCACACAGAGGACCAAAATATGGAGCTAATACTCTGTTTCACACCACAAAGTAAGCCCAGCCATGGCTTACTAGGACGATATGGATGTACTGACACCCAGTGAGGAGCTTGCTCCTTTCTGTTTCTTTTTGCTCCTGCGCCATGCTGAGCCAAGGTTTGGCACCCAACACCATCCAAACCCAGCCTGATGGTTATGCTCTCTCTTCACTGACCATGAGCTGCAGCGAAGAACCAACACCAGCATCATCTTGGTATTAGGAAAATATAACTGCCTTTTTTTAAAATGTAGAAGATTCTAATCCTGCTGTCTAATTTGGCTCTTAAACTAGCAGGGAACAGAAGAGTTTTTGGATTTGATATTCCGCTTTATCACTACTTGAAGGAGTCTCAAAGCGGCTAACATTCTCCTTTCCCTTCCTCCCCAACAAACACTCTGTGAGGTGAGTGGGGCTGAGAGACTTCAAAGAAGTGTGACTAGCCCAAGGTCACCCAGCAGCTGCATGTGGAGGAGCGGAGACGCGAACCCAGTTAACCAGATTACTAGACCACCGCTCTTAACCACTGCACCACACCACAGATGATATGCAGGTCATCTCTTCCCTGCCAAAGTGATATGGTGATCCCTTGTGCAAAAAGGCCTTAATAACCACTCTCCACTAGCAGCATAGGAAGATGCTGAATCAGACCATTGGCGTATCTTGATCAGAATTGTCTACCCTGACTGGCGAAAGCTCTCCAGGGGCTCAAGCAGATGTCTCTCTCTGCCCTATCTGAAGATGCTGGGGACTGAAGCTGGGCAGATTTCCTATCACTGAGCTACTGTGACTGAAGGCACATACCTTTACCCTCACTTCTGATACCTGAGATGTGTATTTTTTGGGACCAACCGTAACTCTGTAATTGTAAGTTGTTTTAAACTGTTTTTAACATTGTTTTTAAATCTGGGACATTGGGACGCAGGTGGCGCTGTGGGTTAAACCACAGAGCCTAGGACTTGCCGATCAGAAGGTGGACGGTTCGAATCCCCGCAACAGGGTGAGCTCCCATTCCTTGGTCCCTGCTCCTGCCCACCTAGCCGTTCGAAAGCACACCAAAAAGTGCAAGTAGATAAATAGGTACTGCTCTGGCAGGAAGGTAAACGGCGTTTCTGTGTGCTGCTCTGGTTCGCCAGAAGCGGCTTAGTCATGCTGGCCACATGACCTGGAAGCTGTACGCCGGCTCCCTTGGCCAATAAAGCGAGATGAGTGCTGCAACCCCAGAGTCGGCCACGACTGGACCTAATGGTCAGGGGTCCCTTTACCTTTACCTTTAATCTGGGACATTAGGGTGACAGGTGGATGATAATAATAATAACAACAACAATAATAAATTGATAACAGTGCTTTTTTCTTAAAAAAAAATGTTTAGGGGTACTCTCCTTTTGTCTCCAGAAAATCACCATTTTATAGTTCAAATCAGGAAAAGTAAATACGGTAAATGGACCAAAATTCACAAAATGTTTAGGGGTATGCGTACCCGTACCCCTGCATCCCCCCTCCAGAAAAAAGCACTGATTAATAATGTATTTTTCTAGGTGACACAGATCTCTAGACTGGGGTGGCTGACTATGAAAGCAATGGAGAAATGTACTAGTTATACTTTTGCTGTCTTTTCCAGCTGAAAAATTAAAACAAACAAACCATATGTCAAAATCACAAATCCTATTCAGCAGTATTACTTTAGCACATTAAAGGAGTTAGGCATCATCTAGCGTTCGTTCTTGCCAAATTATTTATGGAAAGCATTTTGCATTAACTTTGCTATCCTGCAGTTGATTAGAAGCCTTTTTTAAAAAAAACCTTGCATGGCAAACTATTGCTATTGACATAATAAACAAGTGAACCTTAAAGGCAGATGTTTACAGTATGCTGCAAATTATTTTAAAAGAAGGGGAGGCAGAACCCGACATTCTTTACGTTTGTCTCAACAGCTGCATTCAGTAGTTGGCATCCAGTAGTTGAGCTGTGCAACGTTAAACTTTATGGCTTTTTAAGCATTTCAGGTACTATTCCATTGTATCAAGCTTTCCATTATTTTTGGCAGTACACATTAGGAATGTCTGCTTCATTCAAACATAGCTTTGGTGCCAGCATCATGCTGGGACAGAAACAGAGACTAACATTACAAAAACAAAAAAGCAAACTGTACAGAAGGGTCTTTTTAAAAAAACAACCCATCTTTTACAAAGTCACCTTCCAGATGATGCAATTAATATGCTACATTATGATAATTAAGAGGATAGAATCTGTTTGCTAGTCTGGAGGATGTCTTTAAAAATAATGTTTTCCAGGTAGCTAATTTACTCACTTGGCTGGAACACTCAGAAATAACTGTCTATAGATGGAGATGAAAACCAGACTTCACTCATTCCAGTCTGGGGGCAGGGGGAGAGTAAATGTGGGCCATCCCTGCCAGTGAAACACCTGCTTGGGGCACCGCCACATACTTTGGGCCGATTAATAGACTTCATAACTAACTAAGCTACTGATAACTTAAGAGGACAAATAAAATATCATTGACGGCTGAGTGTTACCTCTGTGTCTAGACTTACAGTGGCTGTGATCAGCACCCTTAGTTTGATATTGTTGTTGTTTAGTCGTTTAGTCAAGTCCGACTCTTCGTGACCCCATGGACCAGAGCACGCCAGGCACTCCTGTCTTCCACTGCCTCCCGCAGTTTGGTCAAACTCATGTTAGTAGCTTTGAGAACACTGTCCAACCATCTCGACCTCTGTCGTCCCCTTCTCCCCTTCTCCTTCTCTTTCCCAACATCAGGGTCTTTCCCAGGGAGTCTTCTCTTCTCATGAGGTGGCCAAAGTATTGGAGCCTCAGCTTCAGGATCTGTCCTTCCAGTGAGCACTCAGGGCTGATTTCCTTCAGAATGGATAGGTTTGATCTTCTTGCAGTCCATGGGACTCTCAAGGGTCTCCTCCAGCACCATAATTCAAAAGCATCAATTCTTCGGCGACCAGTTTGATATTAGCATTATTTATTTGCAAATGTAGGCATGATCTTTTGCCTGATACGAAAGTTTTCCCTGGCCCTTTCTTTAACTTAGAAAATGCACAATTCCATTTGTAAACAGTGGCTTTACTAATTTATGTTTACTTTTTAAAATGTTGAAGCCAGCACAAAGCTGATCTAATGGTCAACAGCAAACACCTAGCACAGGTAGCCAACATTGTGTCCTCCAGACGTTTCTGAACTACAACTCCCATCATTCTGGGTCACTGGCAATGGCTGATGAGAGTTGTCATCGAACGACACCTGGAGGGCATCATCTGGCATAGCGTCTCTCGGTTAAGTTGTTGGGCAGGTCAGCCAACTTCCTGGAATAACAGGGGAGGTCTGATGGCCATCCATTCAATGTGCGGGTGTGTTAAGAGGAAATGGGTCGCTGTGGAGCTAATTCAATGCTTCTGCTACTGAACTCTTACTGCCTCTCACCTCTTGCCCTTCTCTCTCAGGAACTGGCAGTGTTCAGAAGGCAGGTCAGCAACTCTGCACCACCCTATTAACTGCTATTGGAAGAAACACTGGGTTGAGTCCAAAGATTCCGTTCTCTCCAGAACTATTGAATCATAGAATTTTAGAGTTGGAAAGGGACCCTAAGGGTTATCTAGTCCAACCCCCTGCGATGCAGGAATCTCAGCTAAAGCATCCATGAAAGAAGGCCATCCAACTTCTGCTTGAAAACCCTCAAGGAAGGAGAGTCCACAACCTCCCGAGGGAGACTGTTCCACTGCCGAACAGCTCTTACTGTCAGAATGTTTTTCCAAATATTTAGTTGGAATCATTTTGCAACTTGAAGCCATTGGTTCGAGCTTGCTCCTTCCTCCATGTGACAGCCCTTAAGATATTTAAAGATGGCTATCATATCTCCTCTGTCTCCCTCTTTTCCAGGCTAAACATCCCCAGTTCTTTCAGCAAGACAGATGGATCCATTGATGTCTTTTGTTTTAAATTTGACGCCCATGTCTTTTCGTATTTACTCATCCAGAACAACTCCTTTCTATGAGCAGTGCATTAAAACAAAATTACAAAAAAAAAAAGAATGTTCTTCTGTGTTAGTTTTCCTGGCAATTTTCCTTAACAGCAAAACATCAGCTTATTGCCCATAATCATCAAGAAGCTTTGTTAAACGAGTTTTCTCCTGTTTCTCCACCATTTACATAATTTCTGGTCCACAAAGCACTTTCACATGACCTGTGAGGGAAGGGATAAAAATGGGTGTCCATCTGATTCTGGCATAAGCTTTCCCCCCCTTTTTTCTTTTGGGGATCCCAACTGCTGTTAAGAGAACTTTATTCACCACCCTAATGAAAGCATCATATGGAAGCAAGTTCTATTGAGCCAGTAGGAAGTTCTTTAACATAAGATCTCTGATCAAGAGTTTTCTGTGCACTTCATCCACACATGACAGAACTCCACAATTCCACATCAGATTCTTCTTTCTCTTAAATAGATGGGGCAGTTCTGATTTTGAAACCTTTTCCCTTTTCGTTTGAATAGTTCTGGAGCGAATGGGGGACCCCAGGTGTGGAACACAAATCCTGCGTCTGCAATCAATTGCTGAGTCAAGGTTATTCCATTTGGGATCAGGGTTCAAGTTAATGTTTTATTTCTGAAATAAGCAGTGTTTCAAGCAGCGTATGAGATGAAAATTCTGTATATTTCTGACTCACTGTTTGGATGGGATTTATATTTGACATCTGGGGAGCTATCCAACTAAAAAGGGTGTAAAATTTAACAGAGATGGTTATGTATTGTTTGCCGCATTGTTTATTTTAACAGTCTGAAAATATTCTGGTTCCATATATGTTGACCATATCTCTCACATTTTGGGGCCTCTCATTCCCTACTGACTGGAAATGTAGCGTAGAAAAGTTTAATTTTCTACAGCTGCACTTTTGTCTTATCTTAATGTGGACTGCGTATTGTCTCAGACATCTAGGTATAACACAAAGCATGAAGGGCTAAAGAGAAGAAATTGTGCTCCATAGGAGAAGGGAAAATCTATATTTGATTACCTATTGGTTGGGGAAAAAATAGGTTCAAGATCTGTTGATCATGGGAATTTATAACAGCAAGGAAAATTTGGAAATGATTTTTTTTAATACAGTTAATCAGCAAGTCAAGCTGGAATAGTAAAACATTACTATGCGAAGTCAGATTATGAAATCATGAATACTTTTGCTCCCATGTGAGATGCTTGTGTACATTCTTGAAACAGACAATATTGAGCAATTAAAGGGACATGTCAACCAGGGGCGAACGAAGACTAACCGACACCCGGGACGGGGCAAACCACTGGCTGCGCACGCATTGCGCCGCTACGTACGACGCATGCATGGAATCGCTACATAGGGTGCATGTGTGGCATCACCCAAGCGCCTTACAGACGGTGGCAGGATGCTTTGCTCGCGGCTGCAGCAGCAGTGGCGGGATCCTCCACTTGCGGCTGTAGCGGCGACAAAGGGATCCCACCGCCGTCCGTACGGCCCTCGAGTGGTGTCGGTGGCAAACCGCTATGTACAGCGCATGTGTGGCGTCGCTGCATACAGTGCATGTGTGCGACACCACACATGCCTTGTACATAGCGGTTTGCTGCTGGAGCCGCTTGAACGCCCTACAGGCGGTGGCAGGATCCTCTGCTCGCGGCTGCAGCCACAAACGGAGGATCCTCCACATGTGGCTGCAGTGGCGTGATGGCTGCTCGCACCGCCGTGCCTGGGAGCGGTGGGGCGAGCACCCCGTGGGGGCCTTGTCACCCCCCAGACATGGCAGCCGGGACACACCGCCCCCCTTGTGACACCACTGATGTCAGCTAATGAGGCCACACATTTCAGCCTCTCTAATACTTTGTATATTATAGTGGCTATACTGTTGTTATTATTATTACAGTGGTACCTCGGGTTACAGGCGCTTCGGGTTACATGTTTTCAGGTTGCCTACCGTGGGAAACCTGGACGTACCGGAAAGGGTTACTTCTGGGTTTCACTGCTTGCGCATGCACAGAAGCGCTAAATTGCGCTTCGCACATGCACAGAAGCACCAAATTGTGTCACGCATGTGCGCAGACGCGGCGCTGCAGGTTACGGATGTGCCTCCATCACAGATTATGTCCACAACCCAAGGTTCCATTGTATTACATACTTACGACCTTCCTCTAAAGGCAGTGTACAAGAGATAATCCCATATTATTCTCCCATTTTATCCTATGTGATAAAAGATTACCTTTATGTATTAGAAGATTATTTGCCCCAATCCATCCAGCAATCAGGGACCATATACAGAAAACAGCCCTGATTTTTTTTCCGGTTCTGGAATGACACACACAGTCAGCATCCCAGTGGTATGTCTGTTGTTTCCAACTTAATCCCTTTTGCTTCCTCTGCTCCTCTTAGAATTGCTTGTTAAATTTGAAAATTAAGGCCCCAACTTATACATAACTGGCTGGTGTGGTCCCAGTCACTGTTAATTTTTATCTACCTTTTGTTAGCCCAGAAAGGGGCAATACCTTTACCCTCTTAATCCATCCTGATTTTGATGAGGCAGGAAAATGGGATGGCTAATCTTTGCTTTTGTTTTAACCTTTAAGCCTCCATCCAGGGCAGGCATAGGCAAACTCGGTCCTCCAGATGTTTTGGGACTACAACTCCCATCATCCCTAGCTAACAGGACCAGTGGTCAGGGATGATGGGAATTGTAGTCCCAAAACATCTGGAGGGCCGAGGGCCTGATTTGGGGCATAAAAAGAGTTGTGCTTTGTCTCAGTAACTCGTAATTGTTTTGGATCTCAAAGAGACTCCTGCCCAGAGTTTCCCTGTACCTGAACTTTTCTGTGATCTTCCTTCCTTCTCTCTCGCTTTCTGTTGAGGAAGACGTGCCTTCCTTTCGACTATATCAAGACTTCTCTTCACAGGTACATCCCCACACCCCCTTCTCTCTCTCACAGGCACATCAGTTGACCAAATCTTCATTCTCTCTCCTTCTTCTGTTTTCTGCTTCCCAACTTTGAAAAGTATATGAAAGAACCACTGGCTTACAGTGGAGCTACATGCTATGTCCACCATGGGACTGTTGTTGAAAATGGTGTCCCACCTCGCACTCTCAAATGCACGATTGTACAAATGTACACCTAAGGCTGTGCACCACTTTTGGACAAATCTCTTGTCCTGACCCCAACTGAGCTAATCTCTGGGATTTGCCCAGAGCTGGTAGAGGCAGCCCTGGATCATCTCCAGGCTGTGTCATGTCCACCTGGAGTGAACCGGGCTGGTCAGGCAACGGCATGTTTAACAAGGGACTCAGCTATATTAGTCAAAATACAGCGATTTGAATGTGTTATAAACATGCAACACCAGAGGGCACAAAAGAGCACAAAAAACCTTTCTATAACATTTTTACATAGGTTTTTTTTCTTATGACGATTTATTTTCTGACATAGTGTGTTTTCCCCCCTGTGTGTAGATCCAGCCCAGGATATTAAACCCAATTAAACATGCGGCCAGAGGGAAGGAAGGAGGTATAGGCAGAGATTATTATCTGTCCTTCCCCCCGCTTTGCACATGTTTAATCAGGGTTTAAGCGTGGGATCTGGAAGGTGAGGTGCGGAGAGAAGTAGCCAATGCAGGCAAGAGTCTCTCTGTGTGTCCCTTTCTTCTCCATCTCCTCAAACCAGTAACATGCTTAATTTGGATTTAAAGCCCTAATTATTGTAAACCGCCCTGTTATCCTCTGATGAGGGGTGGTATAGAAATTTAATATGAAAAAATGCAAATGGGGCTCTGAACCAGATTGCGGGGGATATGCACAGCCCTAGCACACACCTTCCTCTCTGTGTTTGTCATATTGTGTGGTGTGTTTCCTCACTCTTGCCAGGGGCAGTTACTACTGTGGCAGCTCAGACTGGTGCAAGATTGCTACCATCCATGCTGCCGCCACTGACCTCCTGTCTGCTTCCTCCTTGACCTCTCACTTGTCCTTTGGTAGTCAAGGGCTGCATTGCAGGCTACTGTGTGGGAAGGTGTGGCGCTTATTCCAACGCTGGCAAGAGGAAATGTATGCAATTATGTGTCATCGTGCAAGAAGCTGGAGTGCTTCCTCTTCGCTATAGAATAAAAATGTCAAACACATGTTTGGAAATTAAAGTGGGGGTGGCCTTGTTCACATTCATCAACTGTAGCATTGCTTCTGTTTTTGTTTGGGGAAACAGCAAGAGTATGCAAAAAAATGCTAAGTGATATCAGTACGATATCAGTGACTGAGTGGGGAATATTATTGGGTGGATCTGTTATCCCTTCCTTCCTCCCCAATACTGTATTTCTTCTTCTTCTTGAAATAACTCATCTACAGAAATAGCGAAAAGCAGTGGTTTTTTTTAAAGGAGGTACTGAAGAAAGAACATAAGATGCAGAGAAGCCAAAATAGGAATATGAAAGAAATATGAAATTCCAAAGGTTTCATATTTAGAAGCTCTTTCTACAAATAAAGATCTTGCAGTTAACTTTTGTCCTGAGGGACTTGTCGTTTTCATGGACGGTAATCAAAACATTCCTGGGAAAACCGCCTATTCCTAGAACGACCTTTAACAGTCCCATTGACTGCTTTGTGTGACCTGACTGGAAACAGATAATAGTTTTAAAGTGTGCCGGAGGTGGTATAACAGAGGCACTGTTGCCTGTACAGTGGTACCTCGGGTTAAGTACTTAATTCGTTCTGGAGGTCTGTTCTTAACCTGAAACTGTTCTTAACCTGAAGCACCACTTTAGCTAACGGGGCCTCCTGCTGCCGCCGCGCTGCTAGAGCACAATTTCTGTTCTCATCCTGAAGCAAAGTTCTTAACCTGAAGCACTATTTCTGGGTTAGCGGAATCTGTAACCTGAAGTGTATGTAACCTGAAGCGTATGTAACCTGAGGTACCACTGTACTGTGGGCATTCGTTGCACGGGGAAGGAAATAAATAGGCAAGCACCAGAATTAGATTAAACAGGCCACAGTCTTGTTGAAGGAGCACGGACCAGCATGCTAGCTATCCAAACCACTGCGGAGGAGATGGTTGTAATACTATCTGGGCTGATAAGCCAGAGAAACTGACAAGAACAGTTCCCCTGACACAATTCTGTTCACCCATGTACGGGTCCTGATAATTATCCATTCGCTTTGGAAGGAAAGTGCGAGGCAAGTTCCTCAACAAAGATGCCAACAACCCCATGTGATATCTTCACAACCATAGACTACCGTTGCACTTGAGCACTTGGCCCTGGAAGTGCCCTGCCATTTCCCTTTATCGGTGCATGGGAAACTGCCTTTTACCAGATCAGATCTGCCCGCAGACTGTCTCGCCAGAGTGGTGTGTGCTCTAGTTATCTCCCGCTTGGACTACTGGAATGCGCTCTACGTGGGGCTACCTTTGAAGGTGACTCGGAAACTACAACTAATCCAGAATGAAGCAGCTAGACTGTTGACTGGGAGTGGCTGCCGAGACCACATAACACTGGTCCTGAAAGACCTACATTGGCTTCCAGTACGTTTCTGAGCACAATTAAAAGTGTTGGTGCTGACCTTTAAAGCCCTAAACGGCCTCAGCCCAGTAGACCTGAAAGAGCGTCTCCACCCCCATCGTTCAACCTGGACACTGAGGTCCAGCTCCAAGGCCCTTATGGCGGTTCCTCACTGTGAGAAGTGAGGTTATAGCGAACCAGGCAGAGGGCCTTCTCGGTAGTGGCTCACGCCCTGTGGAACGCCCTCCCACCAGATGTCAAGGAAATAAACAACTATCTTACTTTTAGAAGACATCTGAAGGCAGCTCTGTTTAGGGAAGTCTTTAATGTTTGATGTTTTATTGTGTTTTTAATATTCTGTTGGGAGCCACCCAGAGTGGCTGGGGAGACCCAGCCAGATGGGTGGGGTATTATTATTAATAATAATAATAATATTTCTAGGCCAGTATAGTCTTGTCTGACTTATAGCAGCTTTCCAGACTTTCTCTTAGAGGTCTTCCACATCATGTGCTGGTCATTTTAACTGGAAACAACAGGGATTGAACCTGGAACCTGGGATGCACTTGCCCACGGGACTATAGACCTTCCCATTCTCAGCTGACAAGGTTCTTCTGTGAACCTTCCCACATTCCTGCTACTACTGGTACTTTTCTACATCCACACTGGTCCTCCCGCCACAGGAAGAAATTACTATAAATTTTGAATCCCTTGCCACCCCTTAAAGCCCGAAAGGTAAAGGGACCCCTGACCATTAGGTCCAGTCGTGACCGACTCGGGTTGCGGCGCTCATCTCGCTTTATTGGCCAAGGGAGCCAGCGTACAGCTTCTGGGTCATGTGGCCAGCAGGACTAAGCCGCTTCTGGTGAACCAGAGCAGTGCACGGAAACACCGTTTACCTTCCCGCCGGAGTGGTACCTACTTGCACTTTGACGTGCTTTTGAACTGCTAGGTTGGCAGGAGCAGGGACCGAGCAATGGGAGCTCACCCCGTCGCGGGGATTTGAACCGCCGACCTTCTGATCGGCAAGTCCTAGGCTCTGTGGTTTAACCCACATCGCCACCCGCGTCCCCCTTAAAGCCCTACTTGTAGCCAATTCATGTACTGTGAATCCTGCCCTGGGGTGCCTTTGGGAGGAAAGGTGGGCTAAAGATGTAAGAGTAAACAAGCAAACACTTCCATTGCTCCAAAAAAAAGACATGAAGAGAAAAGCCCCTATGCACTTATTTCACCTTGAAACACACAGAGCTGGTAACTTCTGCACAAACAAATCCAGTATGCCATAAGAGACAGCTTGTGGATCTAGAATACACTTTCCAGACTACCCCTCTAATGTTCTTCTGTTGCAGAGGTCTGGGTTAACAAAAAATATTCATGCAGTACAGCAGGGATCCCCAACCTTTTTGGGCCTGTGGACAGATTTGAACTTTCGAAAGTGGTGTTGGAGGTTGGGAGCTTGCTCGGGATAATGGCAAGTGCTCATGGCTAATACTCCACAGCCACTCCAATTAATATTGGGGTTTTCTTAAGACTTTGCCTGCAATAAAAGGATATAGCTGTGCAGATAAGGAGGAGGGGTGCTTGGAGGGGGCACACTGTAAGAGCTAAGGAATGTGACCTCTTCACATCCAAAAAGGAGGCTATCTGGTAGATGAAGGCCCCTACCCCTCCACCCAAAATGGTGGCAGAATTCTCCTGGACCTATTGGAATTAAAGGTCAGCAAGACAGAATGAATGAGTTACAGTGATTCAAACCTAATAAAATGTTGAAATCCAGATGAAGGACATTTTGAAATCCAGATGCGAGGGGCGGGGTGGGGAAACATTAAAGGAGAGAAATATATATTGATGGCAGGGATCCTGGAAAACCAGACTATTATGAAAGACTTTGGAAGCCTACAGGGGGACGAAAAGTGGCACACAGAAAAAGTAGTAAGCAGAGAAACGGAAACAACTGAAAAACAAGCAGTAAACAAGCAAATATAAAATTATCACCACCACTAGCACTGTGGACAAAACCATGTGCTTTCACTCAAATAAAGTTCCACTGATGGAACTTTTGAGCAGATCTCCTATACTTGCAGTTGACAACAATAAGCAATGTAGACAATGGCCAAATTAGTTTCCAGTCCAGTCTCAGAAGAGCCTATTCTTGAAATCCTGATCGTTACAAATAACATCATGATTCAGATGAGTACCTACTCCTCTATTGCCTTGGTATTGGCTGCTGTTTCATTACTATTAAAAGGCACTCCAATATTCTCAGGAATATTATTTCTGGAAGATGTGTAATATTAGCAGTAGAGAATGTGATCTTGTATGGAAAACGTGGCAATTTGTACTGTGCTGAAATGTGTGTATGCAAGAAGTTCATCTACATGGGTCCTGTGAATAAGATCAGTTTTAGCGTTTAAGTGAAAGAAGAATTCTGAATATTTTTCACTTGAATTATGATCTGATTCAAACTCACAGATGTAGAATTCAAAGAATTTAATGTAAGAAGTATGGAAGCAAGATACTGCACAAACTGAAACGATATATCATGGAAACTGGGAACTGGTCTAAAAGTTTAGTTCTGCCAAGGTTTTGTTTTATCTGGAAAATGTAGTAAGTAAGGCTTTCTCAGAACATATAACTGAAGGCACCTATATAATAACTATAATGAGCAAGAAAATATGAGGGAAAAACAACACACCTCCCAACTTGCCTTTTAATAACCTGGATCTTAAGCATTTGTACTGATTTTCTTCTTCTTCTGGCCAATGATAGTGCGGTCTTCCTTGATGCTATAGTATTGCTAATGCCATTCCTGCAATTTTGAACAAACAATATGCTTTTTTTGGGTGGGGGAATAAGCCTTACTATAATTGGTGGGGAGTCAGTATCGCCGTTTATGGGAGTAGAAGGGGAGAATCGTTTTTTTGAAAAGTCACTGGAACAGGCAAACCTCTTTCCTAATGCAGAGCATTGGCTGCAAGCCTTTAGGTTTGTTCTACTCCACACGGTCATATGGTGGCAAGCTGTTTTATGTGCAGTGGATGTGGTTGTGCTAATGTTGAGAAAAGTTTAGTTAATTCACTTGAAGCATTTTACCCCACTCTTCAGCCAAAAAGACTTGCAGAACAGCTTATATAACACTGATAAGAAACTAGACCGTCTCTACCATCAAGCTTACAGTTTAAAAGGAAAGAGAGATAGGGAGGGAAGAAATTTTTTTAATTAAGAAAAACAACAACAGTTCAGGGTTCTTAAATGACCAACTTGAATGGAAACTGTTCACGAAGAGGAGCAGCCAAATGGGGTTCGTCTGGCCCCTCAGTAGAAGTCCTTCCAAGTTTCCTATCTATGTCTGATGAAATGTTACTCTGATTTGTGGGAAAGGATTCTTTTTCCTCCTTGCTTTGAGCCTAAATAAATTTTAAAAAATGTGTGGGCCATGCTCCTTTCATGGTTTTTTGGAGCCTCCCTGGACTGTTCTGCTCAGCTTTAGAGCCTTCTTCATACCCCTTTATTAGAGATACCTTGGGGTAGGACCAACTTTAGTCCTCATAGCTCAGGAGTAAAGGGAAACAGAATTAGGTTGGCTGGCTAGATCGTGAGGTCCTCAGTCCTGGTGGTTACTTTGACAAGTGTCAAATCACCTGATAGGCAGGAGACCTTCTCAGCTTTACCTGAAGATACCAGCGACTGAACTTTGGACTTCTAGGATGCAAAGCATCTGTTCTACCACTGAGCTATAGCCCCAGCATTCCTTTTGACTTCAGAACTCTTTTTTTTTGATTCAGAAATCCCACTGCTCATTCTCCATGTGTGAAACCTACACATAGGAAGGGGGACAGCAGGACTGAACTGCTGATTCCCTGGACATGTGGGATACTGAGATGGGCAAGCAATGTAGCCTTGTTGCCCCTTCTCCTTGGAAACGAACGAAGGCGACTAACCCGAGAGTCATGTCATGTTTAATGACAAGTACAATAAGTACCCCTTTGTGCCCTTGTGAGTTTTAATTGTATTTTTATTACAGTGGTACCTCAGGTTACATATGCTTCAGGTTACAGACTCCGCTAACCCATAAATAGTGCTTCAGGTTAAGAACTTTGCTTCAGGATGAGAACAGAAATCGCACGGCAGCAGCAGGAGGCCCCATTAGGTAAAGTGGTGCTTCAGGTTAAGAACAGTTTCAGGTTAAGAACAGACCTCTGGAACGAATTAAGTACTTAACCTGAGGTACCACTGTACTTCTTTTATTTCTTATTCTGCATTTTATTGTATTACAGTTTGAATTATATGAAATTCAGATATAAAATAATTGTAAGCAACAAAATACAATTTAAAATCACCCAGCTTCTGGCACAGCACGTTACAATTGCTACAACGGACAGAAAAATGATTAAGTGGTCCACCAAGACCCTCGGCAGTTTTCAAGTGGTCCACAGGAGAGGAGAGTTTGGGAACTGCTGGTTTAAAAGATTTCACATGGATGGGAACTATATTTGATGTGTACTGTGATTAGGTCATGGGAGGAAGCAAAAATAAATGAAGCATACTGATGAAATGTTGACTTTTTACACACATCCGTCTGCAGTCAAGACATGCAGCTAATAAAATAAAATATCTTCTCTTTCACTTTCTCTGGGTATTTTTCCAGTGACTATAATAAAAGTAGAAGTGAAACAACTTGTATTTGAATTTGATCGAAGGAAGCTCAGTTTATCCATAAACTTAATAACACACCTTAAAGTATTACTTTTTTGTTCAAAGGAGTGCTGTACATACATATCTGCTCAGAAGAAAGCATCGTTGGGACTTACTTGCATGTAAATGTGTCTAGGATTTCATGATTTTGTGCAATGGTTTGTTTGTAAGCCTATTTCATTGTGGATTCTCATTTTGCTCCTTTGAGGAGACACAAACTATATCTCGCTACACTGTACAGTGGTACCTCGGGTTAAGTACAGTGGTACCTCGGGTTAAGTACAGTGGTACCTCGGGTTACATACACTTCAGGTTACATACGCTTCAGGTTACAGACTCCGCTAACCCAGAAATAGTGCTTCAGGTTAAGAACTTTGCTTCAGGATTAGAACAGAAATAGTGCTCCGGTGGCACGGCAGCAGCAGGAGGCCCCATTAGCTAAAGTGGTGCCTTAGGTTAAGTACAGTTTCAGGTTAAGAACGGACCTCCGGAACGAATTAAGTACTTAACCCCAGGTACCACTGTACTTAATTCGTTCCAGAGGTCTGTTCTTAACCTGAAGCACCACTTTAGCTAATGGGGCCTCCCACTGCTGCTGCGCTGCCGGAGCACGATTTCTGTTCTCATCCTGAAGCTAAGTTCTTAACCCTAAGGTACTATTTCTGGGTTAGCGGAGTCTGTAACCTGAAGTGTATGTAACCTGAGGTACCACTGTACTGGTTGCAAACATATAACTTTCATTATTCACTGCTTAAACGATGCCTTAAGGCACTGTCCAATGTACAACACACTTAGCATATTGTTTTGGGGAAAATTCTAGCCAGAAATGTAGGACTAAATTAGTCTCTTATAAATATCCAGAAACAGAAGCAGGCTCTTGTTTTTTAGGTAGGCTTTATCTGAATAAGTAAACACATTAAAATATAAAATTATACAGTCTTCTTTCAGTTAGAGCCTAAGATCCAGGAGGGATTTTCCAGGAATTGTCTCAAACGTTCTCCTTCTATATGGAAAAAGCACTTGTGAATGATCAGCAACTATGGCTGTAATTGCACACGGCTCCAATCCTATGGATACATACCTGAGAATAAGCCCCACTGAACTCAGTGGGACTTACTTCTGAGTAGACATGAATAAGATCGTGCTGTAATTTGGCTTATTTTGACAGTCTATTTCCCCAAAAAGCTGTTGCCTATGTCAGCTTGGGCCAGTATCAATTAGGGCTTCAGTATTTAGTCAATCCGTCACTTAGATTCATCTAATAAAAACTGATAGATTGGAAATAAGATTCCCGCCCCCATTATTATTTTCATTTGTTGTTGTTTAGTCATTTAGTCATGTCCGACTCTTCGTGACCCCATGGACCAGAGCACGCCAGGCACTCCTGTCTTCCACTGCCTCCCGCAGTTTGGTCAAACTCATGCTGGTAGCTTCGAGAACACTGTCCAGCCATCTCGTCCTCTGTCGTCCCCTTCTCCTTGTGTCCTCCATCTTTCCCAACATCAGGGTCTTTTCCAGGGAGTCTTCTCTTCTCCTGAGGTGGCCAAAGTACTGGAGCCTCAGCTTCAGGATCAAGTGCTTAAAGAAACTACAGAAGACAGCCACCCTCTGAGAAGAGTCATTCTACCTTCTCACCAACACTGGGAGAGATGCCTTTTCACGGGATGAATGCCATATCATGTCCAAACAGAGGCATACCTAGTGGTTGGTGAAACCAGCCTCCATCTGTGTGTGGCAACATGCTGCCGCTGCCATTGCAAGATCAAACATGGGGAAGCTTCCCGTCCTTATTGCACTGTGGCACAAAGATGTGCAATTTTTTCCACCCTTCCTCCTCACCAGTGATTTTTTTCTTTAAAAAATGTTTCGGGGTACTCTCATTTTTACTCAGGACGCAGATGGCGCTGTGGTTTAAACTACTGTGCTGCTTGGATTTGCCGATTAGAAAGTCAGTGGTTTGAGGCCCCGCGATGGGGTGAGCTCCCGTTCTTCGGTCCCAGCTCCTGCCCACCTAGCAATTCGAAAGCACACAAGTGCAAGTAGATAAATAGGTACCACTCTGGCGGGAAGGTAAATGGCATTTCTGTGTGCTGCTCTGGTTTCACCAGAAGCGGCTTAGTCATTCTGGCCACATGACCTGGAAAAACTGTCAGCGGAAGCGGACAAACGCCAGCTCCCTCAGCGTGTAAAGCGAGAAGAGTGCCGCAACCCCAGAGTCGTTCGCGACTGGACTTAACTGTGAGGTGTCCCTTTACCTTTTGACTCAAGGAAATCACCATTTTATAGTTCAAATCGGGGAAAATAAATGCAGTAAATGGACAAAAGTACCCCTGCGTACCCCCAGAAGAAAGCGCTGCTCCTCACCTTGCCCTCACTTCAGATGCGTCAAAAACTTGGGTCCCGTAAAATGTAGTGCTTTCTAATGTGGTTCTTGCAATAAAGTGCCCCCCCGAGAGGGGTGCTGATACAGCTCCTTGCCAAAGGTGCAAGGGACCCTAGGTAGGCCTCCAGTCCTAAGCGCCCAAGGGTCAGTGATCACAGCCCAGTGCCTTCCTTCAAATTTCTAAAGGAACCTCATCAGGTGCCTCCAGCCCTTATGGAACTACTAGACCTGAATGCACACACAGTTGAGCCCCATTTTGCACATTGACAGCCCTGGAACCAGTTTTTCCAAGTGATGGAAAGACCTCGTGATATCCAGTGGACACATTAAAGCTGTCAAGATCCTTTGAAAGATTATCTTATGTCGCAGCACTAAGGAAACTGCTAAAGAAAACATTCAGACTTCAGGAAAAAGTTAATGTAAAGTGCAGTTTGTTCCTTGTATATTTGTTGAGTTAGAAGTAAGCCAATGGGAGGTTTTGATGGGCATACAAGAGGAGTGCAGTGTTGGGGACTCTAGTCCAGTTCCCGTTCGGGTTTGCTCTGGAGCTCTGGCTCCAGTGGCAGCTGCAAAAAAATAAAAATAAAAAATGTATAAATATGTATATGTATAAAGTAGGAAAATAAATAATATGATGAAAATTTTATTCAGATGCTACACACACACACACACACACTATGGGAGACATTTACCCCTGGTCTGCAAGAAGCGAATAACTAGCATTTCCTTTTCAGACCGAAAACTAGAGGAATGCAACAGCACATCTGTGTGAAATTAACATCCTTCCCTCCTGAAAATTCACAGAACTGCACAGTTCCAATATGTGATTACAAGCCTTGATTTGTGTTAGCTAATAAAAGCACTAGGATTGAGCATGCTAAAGGGTCCAGTGATTAAAAATGGAATATGGCCTTGTTTTTAAAAACAAATGCTACCAGCCGTTCTTGAGGAAGCTTCAACACATTTGCTTGAGGCTTTTGGTGGAATCAGATGAACACAGACAACGCAGTGACTGCGAACAAGCCAATTATGGGATATTGCACTCTTGGCATCGGACAGGAACTTGTGGGAGCATCACACTATAGCTAGGAAACATTTTGAACCTGCAGAAAAGCTCACAGTGTCTGCTACAGTTTAAACTTTGCAAATGCAATTAATATCAAATGTAAAGTTATGGGATTTGCATGAGCTTCATACCGAGTATATTTTACACATTTACATTGAATGTATGATGTTCCTACAGTGCATAGTTAGATGAATTTTTGGCCTTCACTTCTTAAAAAAGAAATACGGTACTCTTGAACAGTATTTAACAAAGTATTTGCACTAGCATGTTGGGATTTTCCCCTCTCTCCTCTTCTCTCATCTCCCCACATAATCCTCTCTGGATGACTGTGGACGGATGGACGGATGGATAACAGATTTAAGGAGTGTGTGGAGGAAGGAGTCTGTCACCCTGGTCTGTCTCATGCCTTAAGTGAAATGGCCAAACATGTTTTCAGAAGTGGGGATTATGCATACCTGCTATCCAGAAACAATTTCCTCCTGTAATGTAGATGGGCCCATTTGGACGACCCACCCTTGGAAACCTATGGAAACGGATATGATCCTGAATGCTCTGGGTGGGTTTCCAGTGGAGAAAGCTGATGATCCTGGTCGGTCTAGGGAACAGGTGGTTGACGTTATTGATCCTGAGCATCTCCTCCGCTGTTGCGGAGCCCGAGTGGCTCCTTGGTATTCTGGGGAGCTACAGGCTGTGAGGTAAACTAGAATCAGGCCAGAGCAGAAGCAGTGCAAGTCTCGCTCTGAAACCAGCCACACTCCAGTTGCGCATTACAGCTATGAATAAATTGAAGGGCTGCTAAAGCTGTGCATGTTCTTTTGGGGTTGATTATATCTATATCTATATCTATATCTATATCTATATCTATATCTATATCTATAT
>JAXCMG010000024.1:7256265-7344948 GCA_034642415.1 Podarcis siculus | reverse complement strand
TATATCTATATCTATATCTATATCTATATCTATATCTATATCTATATGTCTATATCTATATCTATATCTATATCTATATCTATATCTATACATACACACCGCTTGTAGAAAAAAACTCAAAATGGTTTAAAATCTCACAGCTACTATAAGCACTGCTGGGAGAAGAGTGTCCTGCCAACAAGCTTACTAAAACTGCCCCCTCTGTAACTCTTCATAATATGGATCTGCTGTGAAATATTATTAATCAACCTCAAAGATTGCTGAAAATTCTTGATTTGGTTGTTCACACACACACACTCACACTCATACACACAGAGAGAATGAATGTCCACCGTTACAAAAATTGTGTTTATATGAAAAATCCCAATCTTAGCCTCAGATAAGGAGAATCTCTTGTAATGAACAGTGAACAAATGTTTTGTAAGTCATTACTCCTTCTTAAAACCTTCAGTCATACATCCCAAGGGATATAGTTTCAGCCTCATTTCAATAAACCGACTTGTTGAGGTTACTACGGTCTCTCTCTTCTGTTATTTGTGGTAGTCCATGTGGTATTGGCAACTGTCTATCATCTTTGTCTTGCCAACCCAGACTTCGATTTCCCAGACTATTACATTTTTCTTTCCCTGCAAATCTTGCATTCAGCATTTTGTGATTTTTGGTTACTGTTTTTGAGACACTTCCACCTTTTTGATTGTAACATCTCCAGTTTCATAGTTGAAGTTCCATTAGTTGGCACTTTCCTGACTCAATACAACATTACCTCTATTTTTCCTGCTGATACTTTCTTTCTCTCTGTGTGTAACTGTTCTTCTTGGTTGTCTGTTATGCCAGTATTTTGGTTTGCTTGGCTGTCCATTGCTTATGTTAATTTGCTCTTCTGATTTATTTTCATTTCATCTGTATAATGCCATTGTTTTTTAACACATCCCTTCGGGTAATAGTCAATGTACTTGGCTTTGCATATGCATTTTTTTCATTTAATATAGCTGTAGATTAAAGTAGGGACACTTCATACACTGAAACTGATAGACATGACTAACTTAGGCCCATTACTTTCAGTGGATCTACTCTGGGAAGAATTTAGTTGGCTACAATCCAATATTCTGCAATATAGTAATTTGCTAATTTTATCCTGCTTTTCAATAGATTCCAGAAACAAATATAGTTGGAGATTCAAAGGAGAAGGCAGGCAGGAAAGAAGACAAAATTACCCCTCTCCTTTTCTTTTATCTCCTTTATTAGAGATAGGCATAGTAGGAGATGGGATACAGGATTGGAAGGATTGGCAAATAAAATAAAATAAAATCTAAGGGGACATGTATTTCCAGGGTCAGCCAGGTTGTCATAGTAGGTATGTAAAACTAATTATAGTATTAGTTGCTTGCTGGTCTCCATTAAAAACAAAATAAAGCATCACTTGAACCATGGTTAGTAGTTTACAAACTGTACCATCTTGACACATCTACTCAACACCAGTCACTGGTGTTAGTTTTCTTTGAAATAATTAGCAAGCTCCCATAAATATCCTCAGAGCAGGGATGGGGAAACTCCACCAGTCACAACCTTATCAGGATAGGCCTGCAGGGCCAAATTTGACAGGTGGGTGGGGCCACTCATAGTGCAATCACATGACATCATTATGACAACACATGATTGACAGGTGGGTGACCCAATATACTTCAAAATACCTTGAATGGGGTTCCCAAGCACCTAGAAGCCAGCTGTTGGGTGCTTAGGAATCACAGAGCCAAGCATAAGCCTAGAAAATTACTGTAGTTATTTCTCCCTTCCCCATGGAGAGTGGGAAAAAAGAAGCTGGTATTTTACAGGCATGCCTGCATGCAATATCTGAATCAAAAGTGGATCTCGTCAACATTTTGGCTTAGCTATATGTGAACTTTTAAGAAAAATGCACAGTGCTTTCTTTAAGGCTAAGTTAGACTCGTTGAGGGTTATACAAATGAGCATTTGTCATATATCACTAGAACGAACCTTCCAGTGTCAATAACTTGAAAAGGTACATGACCCTGATGATTACGTAAGGCCCAACTTAACATTTCATTGTTCTATTTTAACATATACTATTTCAAATGTTTTAAATATGAAGTGAGTTTGAATAACAGATGGATGTGTTTTGTTCCCACTGTACTTTCCTGAATATGTACTGAAAGATCAAAGCGGTATAGGCTCGCCGTAGCTTTAGCAAAATGGGAGCAAGGCCAGGCTATTGGGAACTATTTGAAGCTCAAAGCCTTTATTATAAAGCTGGGAGGCCCCAGCAGATTCTATGCATTTGTATGAAGTTTTGAAGGAAGATTTGAGACTTGCATACGGCAACTTATAATTTGCAAAGAACACATTCACTGGTGACAGAAAACAAGAGAGGCATGTCAGCTTGTAAAAATGGCCGAGAAACAATGACAGAGAGAAGAACATTGTAATTATTCCCATAGACATGGGTTGTTATCTCATACTAACAACTTCTTGGATAAGAACCCTGAGATAACAACATTGGACAACAACCTCTAGGCCTCTACTTTCCAGAGTCAGGGCCAATTGTCATGGAACAGTGACCATTGCTAGAGAAAAATACACGGAACTGTCTTGGGTTGAACAATGTGAAAAGGAAACAGTCACCTTGTAGCTTGTCTGAACTATGGGAATTTTAAAGTGTTCCACTATAAAAAAAAATCATGTTTGACTTGCTCTCCACTCAAGACATGCTGTCATATAATTACACTACAAAAGGGCTCTCTTTGACTAGATGTTCTTGACATAATAGTTAATCCAGCCCCACTGGTGGCTAAAGTTATCTTTTTGATGGAGGTTTCTGAAGTCAACGTAATGACAGAGAGCCCTCTGTGTATGGATGGGCTTCCAAAGATGAAAAAGGTGTTCTATCCTCCCGTGGCCTTTCCCCATAGTGCAAACTATGTATTTTCTCTTTTGAAAACACAATGGTAAATGTCAATTCCCTGCAGAACTCTGTGATTGCAAGACTGCAGAGATGGCCTAAAAAATATTGCTTGCTTCCCCCCTGCTTATTTAACTGCTATAAGCTTTTTTATCTTGATATTGCATTGGGTTATTCTGAAAGCTCCAGGTAAAGTGCATATATGCCTTTCCCACTTGAGTTTGCTTACATTGTCTAAATTGGCCTTGGCCAACCTGGTGCCCTCCAGATGTTTTGGATTACAACTCCACAGACAGAAGACCAGAGGGCATTATTTTGGCAAAGGCTGGTTTCTTTTATAAGGAGTGCTTACATTTGACATGGGAGCCGGAAACTCTGTATTTATGCCAGCCAGGTACAGCTTCTTTCCTGTAGTTAAATATATGATGGAGTGATGATGGCATATCAGAATTTAAGTGTCAGTGTGAAATTTGGTCCCTGTAACCTTGTAAAGATAGTACCTAAGGAGAAGAAAAGGCAGTAGCTAAGCATGAAAGCTAAAGGGGTCAGCATCCTCCACCCTCCCTGTATTTCAGGTGCTTGTCTAACAGATATACTTTGGATCACCAGGAACTAATCTCAGCTGCAGAAAAAACATATTCCCCTTTTTATTTTTGACTCTCTTGGGCGCAGGAATTTAACCTTAATTATTTACAATTTCTGTTTAACCCTCAAGAAAGAAGGGCTTTTTCGCTGGCTAGGTTCAATTGTAATCCTTCTAACCATCTTTGGGGTAGGTTTGCGGGTATGGCAGAAGGAGATAGGATCTGCCCGTGTGATGCCCACCTGGTGGAAACTCTAGCTCACATGGCCCTTAAATGTAAAATGTATGATAATCTCCACCAACAATTATTAGACCATCTATGTATTCCAACATGGAAACCAGAGACAGAGGTCATACGCTTTTTATTACAGGGGAGAGACCAGGAGCTCACCAAGACAGTAGCTAAGTTCCTCTATTTGGTACGCTACAGGACCCTGCCCTTGCTGAGACCCACAGAGGTGAAATAGATTGCACGCTTCTTCTTTCCTTTGGCAAATGATTGTACTGTTGAAATAGCGACGAGATTGCATTGGCCTATTTATTCTGAATGTTTGTAAGTGATGCCAATAAAGGTTTGATGATGATGATGATTTACGAAATTACAAAGCAAACATAAGAATTTGGAGAAAGCAGCTCGCTATTTTCTTGTAGGCTTTAAATAAGACTTGGTTAGTCTTATGGTAGAGCCCAGCAGGGCTTTTTTTCAGCCGGAGGTCACAGGAGTTCAGCTCTGGCACCTCTCAGGTGGGTGCCATTGCCATTCTAAAGGAACAAGGTGAGCTCTGGCACCTCTTTTTTCTCGAAAAACAGCACTGGAGCTCACCATCCCTCATAGGAAGCAGCACAAGATGAATTTGAGGTCCAGTGGCATTTGTCACTCCAAACATCTAGTGATACCAGGTTGGCAAAGGCTGATTTAATACCTAGGATTGTTTTGCGATATGCATTCGATGTTGATGATAATAAAATCATGATGATAGCTAGAGTTGGAGCAATATGACTTTGCAGCAAACCTTTACTTTTCTCATGTGTTGTTAGCAATAATTTCGCTTGGTCCAAACATCTTGTGAATTCCCAGTCTTCCAGTGTTGGCGTTAAAGGTAAAGGTAAAGGGACCCCTGACCATTAGGTCCAGTCGTGACCAACTCTGGGGTTGCAGCGCTCATCTTGCTTTATTGGCTGAGGGAGCCAGTGTACAGCTTCCAGGTCATGTGGCCAGCATGACTAAGCCACTTCTGGTGAACTAGAGCAGCGCACGGACACGCCGTTTACCTTCCCGCCAGAGCAGTACCGATTTATCTACTTGCACTTTGAGGTGCTTTCGAACTGCTAGGTTGGCAGGAGCAGGGACTCAGCAATGGGAGCTCATCCCATCGCGGGGATTCGAACCGCCGACCTTCTGATCAGCAAGTCTTAGCCTCTGTGGTTTAACCCACAGTGCCACCCACGTCCTTGTGTTGGTGTTAAATCTACAATATTATCCTTGCAGTACAAGAAACAAAAGACTAGACTGCATGATGATGCCTTTTGCGGTAGCAGTTTTCAGTTATTAGCTTCCTGTGTTCAATTGTTCTGCTGTTGTGGTTTGCTGAAAGAGAAATATATCTGTTGTCAGTGAGAGAAACCAGGATTCCATATTGCTCTACTGAAATTGAAGTTTGGTGGAAAGATGACAGGTGGTCAGATTCTTACCCCTGGGTTAGGCTGAGTTTCCTTCGCAGTCCCAGGACAGTTTCTAACAGTGTTTCCCCAACTTGGGTTTCCAGCTGTTTCCAGACACTACAACCCCCATCATCCCTGACCACCGGTCCTGCTAGCTAGGGATGATGGGAGTTGTAGTCCACAAACAGCTGGAGCCCCAAGTTTGGGAATCCCTGGTCTATAAGGACATTTGCCAGCCAGGATTGAGCTCCACTGAAGTCCTGGTTGTAGGCATTTCTGGAGCCCTGCGCGGGATCCTCGCTTTTCTGCCCTCCAGCTGCCAGTGCCACTGATCAAAGCCGATAGAAATCAGCGCTCTTGTTGACATCCGCGGGCTCTGGATCGCGTTCAAGTTCCCATCTGGTTCCTTTTACGAGGGGCGTCGCCTCGTGTGCCTGTCAGGATCCCGGAGGCTCGTGAAGGGATCCCCTCGTGCGTGCCAGACAGTCCCCCGCCAGCTCTCTCCGGAGACCCCATGCAGCCTCAAAACCACATCTTTCCCTTCTCGCTCGCGGCGAAAGTTTCTGAGGCAGCCATTCCAGAAGCGCGAAGGACGACGCTGCCGCCTTTTTCCTTCGCAGGTTCCCAGAATAGGGTTGCTTGGCTTCTTTAAAAAAAAGTTTTCCCCAGAGTTGCTCAGCATTTTGGGGCGAAATCGCAAAAATTAAAATAATGCCGTTTTTGAGCGATTTTTAATGGTGGTGGCGGAGAAAATCGGCGTGCCGATAGGGAATGCCATACGTCCGGATTCCTCCGGGCAGCGACTCCGTTGCGCTACTATATACAGCAGTATTCCGTATGTGTCCGGGACAACCCGGACGCATGACAACCCTATCCCGGAGGCTCCAACTGAGGGAAATTTGGCCGCTACCGGCCGCGGGTGAGAAACTCCCCTGAACTTTCTTGAGGTTGTGATTTTGTTGGTGCAAAGAGAAACTACGAGGCCAGGGGGGCTGGGGCGTGGATGAACGGACTGCTTGAGCACGGGCAACAAGGTTGTGTGACTGACTGACGCCCAACGGCTCCACTTTCCCCTCGGCGCCCCCTCCTAATTCCCGGCCTCAGCCCCCCCCCCCCCCCCCCCCGCCTCCCCCCCAGCCCCCCCCCCCCCCCCCCCCCCCCCCCTTCCCGCGGCTTCCAGCGAAGCTCCTCCCCCTCTCCCTCCAGCCCCCTTTCACAAGTGCGGCGGCCCCTCCCTCTCCCGCCTCCCCTCCGGGCGCCCCCTTCCCTCAGCCTCCCTACCCTCCTCGGGCGCGCTCCTCTCCCACGTGCTTGGCGCGGCGCTGCTGCTCCCCACCGACGAGCGGGCGGTAGTGCCGCCCTGCCTCCCTCCCTCGCCCCTCATTCTTCTCGCGGCGCACCGGGCAAGAGCCGCCGCCTCGCCTTCCCCCGAGTCGGCAGCAGCAGCAGCAGCAAGCTTCTTCCCCTCCTCCTTTTTCGCCTTCCAGGGTGGAAAGCCGCTGCCGGCCCCTGTCACTAGCGGCTCCTTATCATTGCTGTTATCCTCCAGGCGGGCAGTTTGGAGCTCGCTCTCCGAAAAGCGCCCACACCCTTCGATTGTTCTCCCCTTTTTTCCCCTCGCTCGGAAGAGCCGGACCTCATCTCTCTCCCTTCTTTCCCCGACGGCTTTTAATCGTTTCGCTCGGGAAGGCGAGCAGCGGAGAGGCGGGAAAAGGGAGGAGGATGCAGCGCGGAGCGAGAGAAGGAGCAGCCGCCGCCGCCGCCGCCCCCCTGGCCGCCCCGACCCGCAGCAGCAGAGCGTCGCGCTGAGGTGGAGGGGAGCGAGCGAGCGAGCGGCCCGGAGGAATAACGCCTCTTCTCCTCAGGAAGGGAGAAGAGCTCCCGAGTCAGGGTCGAGCCGGAGGTCGGGGCTCCTCTCTGAGGCACCTCAGGATTTTCGCGCCCGCGACCATGGCGAGGCGGCGGGAGCTCCGCCTGCAGCCTTATTTCCTCTGGCTGGGCTGTGTGGCGCTCTGGGCGCAGGGAGCAGCCGCGCAAGGCAAGCAGCAGGTCCGCCCGGCGGATGGAGCAACAGGCGGCGGGGGCGGCGGCACCAGCTACCCAGCCTCGAGGAGCCTGGAAGGCGCCGCCACCACCAACCGAGTCCGCCGGAGAGGCCAGCAGGACGCGCTCAGGGGGTAGGGAAGCCGCGTTGCCGCGCGCCGCGCAGGTAGGCCTGCCTGCCTCTCACAAACAGCGGCGGCGAGGCGGCATTTATAGAAGCCGCGTGCCCGGATCGTACCACTTTCAGGCGGCAAGCGGGGGTGGGGTGCATGGTCTTCGTGGGAACGGAATGGAGCAGTCTCTGCGGACACGGGGGGCGCTAGGTGTCAGGGGGAAAGGATCCTAGCCTAGCTTGATGGTCCTTGATGCTCCAGTCGTAGGTGTGTCATGATTAGCCCCGCCCCAAAGAGCAGGTCACCTGGGGGGCCTCCACCTGCAGTCTGAAGTGGTACAGTGCAGGCAAAAGGTTTATCTCCTCGATCCAATGCTGTTTGTGAGAACTAGGCCAGGCTTGTATTGCCTTGTTGTTGTTGTTGTTTAGTCGTGTCCGACTCTTCGTGACCCCATGGACCAGAGCATGCCAGGCACTCCTGTCTTCCACTGCCTCCCACAGTTTGGTCAAACTCATGCTGGTAGCTTGGAGAACACTGTCCAACCATCTCGTCCTCTGTCGCCCCCTTCTCCTTGTGCCCTCCATCTTTCCCAACATCAGGGTCTTTTCCAGGGAGTCTTCTCTTCTCATGAGGTGGCCAAAGTATTGGAGTCTCAGCTTCAGGATCTGTCCTTCCAGTGAGCACTCAGGGCTGGTTTCCTTCAGAATGGATAGGTTTGATCTTCTTGCAGTCCATGGGACTCTCAAGAGTCTCCTCCGACACCATAATTCAAAAGCATCAATTCTTCGGCGATCAGCCTTCTTGATGGCCCAGCTCTCACTTCCATACATCACTACTGGGAAAACCATAGCTTTAGCTATACGGACCTTTGATGTCTCTGCTTTTTAAGATGCTGTCTAGGTTTGTCATTGCTTTTCTCCCAAGAAGCAGGCGTCTTTTAATTTCGTGACTGCTGTCACCATCTGCAGTGATCATGGAGCCCAAGAAAGTAAAATCTCTCACTGCCTCCATTTCTTCCCCTTCTATTTGCCAGGAGGTGATGGGCCCAGTGGCCATGATCTTCGTTGTTGTTTTTTTGATGTTGAAACCATATTTTGCACTCTCCTCTTTCACCCTTATTAAAAGGTTCTTTAATTCCTCCTCACTTTCTGCCATCAAGGTTGTGTCATCTGCATATCTGAGGTTGTTGATATTTCTTCCGGCAATCTTAATTCCGGCTAGGGATTCATCCAGCCCAGCCTTTCACATGATGAATTCTGCATATAAGCAGGGAGACAATATACAGCCTTGTCATACTCTTTGTATTGCCTTAGCAGCAGGTTATGCGTGGACGCAACCAGCTGTAACCTGCCATTCCGGCTCCCCACATCAAATATGTGCATGCACACCATCTTGGCAACTTCTGGGTGATCCACAGGCAAAAATTCTGAAATGCCACCTTTATTGTGCTTTGATGAAACCTTCAGCTCACCTTTATTCTGCTTCCATGAAACCTTTGGCTACTCCTGCTGACAACCCCTAAAAGCACTTCTGTAGTGCCCATCACAAGTTCTTTCCTCTTGTCCTGTGCTCATCTCCTGCAACCTCCTGATTTCCAATGCTCCAGCCCCAATGAATTCCTTCCCTACCCCATAATATGCAACCACTCCTGCAATATTCCTCCTCTGCTCTCCTTGAAGTACTTCCGTGCAACTCAAAGGTAAATTATCCACATTCCCAGTCCCTATCTTCTAGCTCATTTATCCTCTTTAACTGGTCTCGCACCATCCGTAAGTCTTGTCTCTGATAAACCGTTCAGTGTTTCATGTAGTGTTTCAGGTGAAAACGTCACTTTATCCTGCCTCTGTAAAGCCTGCAGCCACTTCCTGATAACTGTCCCATCAATGCTTGTCTCCCATGAACAGCCTCCTTCAACCCATAATTCTTCCTTGGCATCAGAGCCCAATCAACCTCCCACCAAGTTCTCTTTTACCTCAAATAGCCTTTAATCTTTCTTCCAGGATTTCAATATTAACTCTGCCACTGTTATCGCTACTTACTAGCCTTATGTCCTGTAAGAACTTAGCAACATCCCATAAGCAATTGATAGTTGCCTGTGGGTGGCATCAAGTCTTGGACCTGGACCCATTCTTTAGTATTTCCCTTCACCCTCCTGCTGTCTGGTCCCCACACCCAGAACTTGTCCTAATGTGCTCTCTTGAAGCACACCGCTATAGAGCAATTGAGGGTTCTCTTTCATAGAAGGCTACAGTTTTGAAGATGAAATGGGTTTGCCTTATTTTTCTATTTGACTTCTCCCAAGGTCCCCATGAAATAGACACCATTACTCCCAGGGGGTGCCAACTTGAATAACATATTGGGGGGGCAGGTAAGCCCCGCCCCACATTATTGATCACATGATGCAGTGCCCACACACTATTTGAATGGGAATTCCCATCAACTTTTTTTTGGGGGGGGGCTGGCCCCCTCAAATATTTTATGGCAAGGAGGCTGGAGACCCCTCAGCCCCTAGGAGTTGGCTCCTATGATTACGCCTTTATCTTTGAAGTTGTCTTGTAGAAAACCTACCAAAAAGGCAATACATAGGAACCACTGGTTTGCAGCTAGCTCTAATGGACAGCCACATTTCTTTTGATCTTGTCTCTACCAGGCTGTTTTGTTAAGATGCAATTGTATCCCAATAGCCACCTCTCTATACAGCTTGTTTTCCTAATCAGTCCCATCACACATCTGTGCATTCCCTTTCAAACTTTCAGCCCAAATACTAGCAGTTGTCTCCATTTACTTCTGTCCTTTTCCCCCTTCTGTAATTGTTGCTTTTCTTCTTAATGTCTACTGATTGGCTTGATTTGAATGTTAATTTTAAATTTTGGTCCACCTTGGAAAGTTTCCATATGTTTCTTGAGAGTGGTGTAAAAAACATCTGGCTTTTGCAAAAGAAAGCATGTGTAAATACGACACTAATAGCAATACCAAATGTGGCAAATATTGCTTCAGTTTCATGATCAAGTTTTTAATGGTCTTTGCTATAACAGTGCTGAAAGGTGATTTCAATTAAAATCTGCTGAAGAAACATGTTTTTTCAGATTGGTTGAGGGAGCCTTTAAAATGCTACGTTATAAAATGCATGATCATTACTTTCCACTTTTAAATCTTTCTAATATACCTCTAGAAAAATCTGATTTTCATACAAAATGTAACTCATGGTGTTAAGATGAAAAGGCTGTTTTAGATATGTTTGGTGTGAATTATTTACTGCTTGTAAAGTAGTTACAGTAGGGCATGCATTTCGTCCATTGTTCAGAACTGTTTAAAAATGGTACCTTACTAAATACTTATTACTTAGTCATTGTCTCTTTTTGCTTTTTGCTAAAGAGAGGGGTTCTTAGCTCTTGGAGGGAGGGATTCAGTGAAATGCTTTTTTTATTAAGAAATGTGAGGGTTCTGGAAAAAGAAAAAGAAAAAAAGCTTGCATGTTGTTTCTGAGGCCAATGCATTTTTATCCTGCAGACCTAAAATCTGTTTCCATTGACCTATATTTTTTGTGTACACACTTGTTTGCATATAACAGGCCAAATGTGTGTGGCTCCAGATTCCACTCCTACTGTTGTCCTGGATGGAAAACACTCCCTGGGGGAAATCAGTGTATTGTTCGTAAGTGTTTGGCTTCAGATTTTACAACCTCTGAGTAATAATCCATCCAAAAGACATCTTTGAATTTTAATTAATTACCCTTTTAAAAAGGAAGTAAGGAATTAATCTATTCTGGTTGCTAACTTTAGGCTTCCATTATGCTTTTAAGAACTAGACAGTAACTCACAAATTAAAAAATGCCCTTTTACAGATTCAGAAATCCATCAATGAACACTTAAAACAGAAATAGTCAAATACTAAGCAAAGTAGGTTGTACTTTATCAAGAGAGTAAATGTAGCTGAGTTACCTAGGAATAATATTTCACATAAGGCTGTTGGTTGTTTTTGTTAGTTCGGGGCTGTGCTACAATAGATCTAGATTAGATTTTCTTGAATATATATTTAACAACAACACGATTGTTTATTTGCCAAGGCTCTTTATTGTGCTGAGCTATGTGACAACTGATAAGACTTGACAAAAGCATGTAAATCAGTTAAACTGTGGTTTGGACTCACCAGGAGTGAGCCTACATCCTGTGGCTAAGGTCAGAGTTCAGCCCTGGAACATGTGAAAAATGTTAAAGTTCATTTGGGCATATGCAGACTAGAGGGCTTTTATTTCCCCACTGACTAATATTATCAACATCCACTATCTCTGGGATTTAGAGAGAAGAGGTTCAGGCAGTTGGGGTTTTATAAGTTAAGAGCACAATGCAATGCAAGTTTAATCAAAAGTAAAACGATGTGTTCAGTGGGGCCCACTGTGTTCCGTGGGGCTTACTCCCAGGAATTTGTATAGGAGCGCAGCCTGCTGTAAACTTCCCTGGGAGTAAATTCCATTGAACTGAGCGTGGCTTATTTCTCAGGCGGCATGCCTAGGATTGTAGAGCATGAGGCTTTTAATCTCAGGGTCGGGGGTTTGAAACCCCACATTGAGACAAAGATTCTTGCATTGCCCCATTGCATTGCAAAGGGTTGGACTAGATGATTCATGTGGTTCCTTCCAACTTTACAATTCTATGATTCTATGAACTGTTAGTGTAGTTTATGGCCTGAGCCCTTGCACTGTGACACAGTAACAGTTTATAAAATCAGGTGCCACATCTCCAAAGCTGTTGCAAGGGTACAAACTTTACATAGTTGCTAAGGTCTAATCCTCAACCCCAGTTACTAATGCAGCAATAGTTACCAGCACTGCTACAATGCTTCCCGAAAAGTATAGATCCGGAACCAAGAGTTCCTTCTATTGAACTCAAAGGGCTGTTGAAGGGGCAATAAATTTCTTTTGTTAGTGTAATCCTGATAATCCATTCTAACTCATATCCTGATGCACCATTCAACAAATCAAGTGACTAAGAAGACCTGAATTAGAGGTTGAAATTTTAAACTTAGTTATGAATGGATTCTGTTCACATTCTGACCCAGATGTCTAGTTGGCCTTAACATTAACTGCACCATATAGGCATACCTTAAAGTTTCCTAACCCAGAAACACAATGCGTAGCTGGCTAATAAAAGTAAGAGAATAGATCTGTGTTTTAACTATTTATTCTACTTTCTCAAGTGGCGGAAGGGTGACCTTTATGTTTATTTTATTTGTGTTCTCAGTTATGGCATTTTTGGACAAAGTTTCATTTATATTGCAGCCCAGTCTTCAGAACATTTTCACACATGGTGCTTGAAATAGCTTTGGCTTAAATTGTTATGCAATATAAATGCAAAACCTATATTGGCTACGATATACATGCATTTTCTGTGTTGTGTTATATCCCATATTAACAACATCCACTGTTAACACTCTACACAAAAGAGCACAAAGGGCCTCAAAGCCACATGTGAATATCTAGTCAGCTTCACATGGGAAAATTCGGTCAGAATATGCTGCTAGGACATAGAAAAGCGTTAATATAGATGCAGTGCTTGGAGTATAGATGTGGTCAGCCTGAATATTCTCCATCAGTCCTCTGAAAACCTACTGTATGAGTTAGATAGCAGGTTTGTTATATTCATGTGGAGTGCTTTGTTTTCAATAACCATCATTAAAAGCTCAAACAAGGTAACAGTCCTATGCAAGTATTGCTATCTCAAACAAGGTAGCAACCCTGGAAGTAAGCTGCACTGAACACTGGATTTTCCTCTGAGTAAACATGGATACGCTGGAGCTGTGAAAATACTAATTTCATTACGTATCATTTGTATTGCACTTTAGCTGTGCAAAGTTATTTATTTCTTGCAGTGCAGTAGCTAAAACAGGTGTGGGAAGTTCCATCTGCTCATCTTTGAAATGTGTCAATTAAGCTAGAAAATATTCCATTGTCTCTAAAACGAGGTCAGAGAGATATTTAAAATTAATGTTCCTAGAAAATGTTTGAATGAACCGTATCTCAAAAATAATCACTTGTCTGGAGGTAATCATGTATCTTTAGAGCAAAGGAACTTCAAAGTCTCTGACTAGCTCTATGTATTCTTTGGCTAGGAAAAAGTCAGCTGTTAGCATTGTTTTTGAAGATACTATTGCCAACTAGAAAGCCATAGTTTAGGCTTATGGGGGATAAAACAATCCTGCTGTGAAATATGTGGATGAATTTAATTCGCCTGCTTTTTATTATGAAAATAACAGCCATGGGGGAGGTAGGAGGTCTGGTTCTGTGGAATAAGTGGACCACATCATGGTTGCAATGATTCCCCTCCCATTTCAAAAAGATGCTAATAACCCCAAGAAGGAAACTTCCATTGGCACCAGTGGTTGCCAGTGGTTCATTGGGACCACAGCGTTAAAGGAAAGAATTTAGCCCTGTCTCCCACTCCTCCCCACACCCAGTGCCATGGTCCTGATCCAACTCATCCTGCCCTCCTTTGTGGCTATTATCTTGATAGCAAAAACAGGTGTCTTAAATGCATTTACACGCTTAAGGTCACATCTGTTTTGCCTCTCAGCCCTTACACGCAAAAGTAAAATGTCACTCCATAATTTTAGAATTTTCTGATTACCAGATTGACTTTTACCTGTATTTAGCACACAAATCTCACTTCTTAGAGAAGTAATGTTTTGCACCACCCTCTAAAATCTTAAGCACATCATAACAGATTCTATCTTTGCAGCCCTGTTTTTAGTAAAAGTGAAGCTAGCATAACAAACACAAAACCAAAAGCAAAAGTAACATTGTTTCAGCATATACACAGTTGCTTATGTTCTTGGGGGTGTGTGTGGGGAATTGGACACATTTAAGCAAATAATTTATCTTGTTTGCCAGTGTTTCTTAAGCAATTTAAGATGTACAAGCACTTTGATTCATTATTTTCTTCCTCAGCAATCTGTAGAAATAGCTGTGGTGATGGATTTTGTTCTCGCCCCAACATGTGCACTTGTTCCAGTGGTCAGATATCGCCAACCTGTGGAACAAAATCAAGTAAGGCCTAAAGTCTCAATTTTTAAAGTTAGGGAGAAAAAGTGTTTTGCAACATTTTACACTAGCATAGTGTTTAAGGAAAGATAAATACTAAGTGCATGAGAGTTACCTGTCTCATCTTCCCTGCCCTCTTTTGCATGAAACGTGCTGCTTTGCATATAGAAGATTCCTGCTCCTTACTTTTTATGACTCCATGTCTCAAATGCCCTCCCATGGGAGGTCCAATGGGTTCTGTCCCTACTTGCCTTTCAGTGAACAGTGAAAACACCTTTATTTAAGAACGCATTTGTGGAAAATGTAATTTAGTTTTTGCTGTTCAGCTACTTCAGTTCTCTGCTTGCACTCCAAGGCCCCCCAGCCCTTTCCCAGTAAATAACTTCAAACGGACACATAATTTTAGTTTAAGTTTTTGGGCAAAATTTAGGCCACAACTTTATTGATTACAAAACAAATTGAGCAGTACTGGCCTAGGCAATGGTCAGGGACTATAACTGACTCTTGCCTCTCTGGCTGGCAGTCTGAAAGGGTAAACACCAAACAAGGGAGCAACATCGGTGAAGATCAATTGAAGCTCACCCTGGGGTTCCTTTGGTCCTGGCATGGCCCTAACCCCTCAAGCAGACTTCGGACAAGATCCAGGACCCCCAGATGCCTTTATTGGAATACCCTATTTCTGGAGTGGCAGGTGATGGCCATACCTCCCCTCCCGCACATTTATATCAACCAATGCCTAACCGCCAAACCTTACAAAGTTGTGACGATTGCTGAGGGAGTAGGTGAAAACTAAGTGGCTAAAGCCAATCTGCCAAATGGAAAAATTCCTACCCAGCCCCTGCGCCACAGCAGGTGACCCAATCCAAGCAGCAGCACCTAAAATAGGGAGGGAGGGTGGGTGTTCTGCAGCGCAAAGTGAGTGCCCAACCCCCGTCACGCTGCTGCATTTATAGGTCCCCGGGATCACGCCACTCGCCCCAGTTGGCCCAAACAGCCAAGCGTGATCCTGGGGCCCAACAGACAAGGCTTGCGCCATGCCTAGCTACAACACACCCCATGGGGGTGGCTTAAGGGTCCTGAGTGCAACCAGGACCCTCAATTTAGGAGGCTCCTATTTGGGGTCATTTTATGTATGTAGTTCTTATTTTATTTTTAAAATTGATGTTTTGTATTTTGAATTACCTTATCTCCTGAAGGGCAAGTTATCAGCAGTGCAGTTTTATGCATGTAGTATTACCGAGAAGCATGTCCTACTGAGTTCAATGGGTCTTACTCCCACGTAACCGGGTATAGGATTGCAACCTGTTTTAATAAAGAAAATTTAGGAAGGTAGTAATAAATTAATTCATGTTGGTTATTCTGTGCACCTAGAATAATGAACAAAAGACCTTGAGGTCAGAGAATGAATGGATGGATGGGATGAGGTTGATATAAGAATGAAAAAAAAGAAACTAATTGTAGGAATGGGAAAGACCTTTGAGATAAAGGATGAAAGAGATAAAGACAAAGGAGCTTCACAGTGACAAAGGGGAAAGTGCAGAGATTTAAGAAAAGGATATCGTCAGTGAAATTAGAGGAAGGAAAAATATATTGAGTATGGCAGTCTAAAGGCATAGTTGGATTGGGTTTTTTGCTGCAAAATTCAGAGCACCATGCCTGTTCTCTGCTTTTGGCAGAGTAGTTTCACCCCAACAGCACACGAAGAAAGAAGGGTGGACAGAAAAAAAGAAGTGTCATGAACAAGGATGCAGTGGTGGGAGGGGGGGACACAGATGCCTTAATGTGAGAAAGTGGGGAGGCAAGTGTGTACAATTGAAGAAGTGAGAGACTTCCCCATTTTTCTGACTGGGTAGCAGCAAATGAAGGAATTAGTTACACATGCATTGGAATCCACCAGCCTTTAGCTCCATGCCTGTAGCTTAAAATAACGTGCCTTAGATCAGTTTTAAGATTACAGCAAAGTCTTTCCAGTTAATGAGGTGCTGAAATATGTCACGTATTCTTATGGTGGTTATTTCCTATTTTCTGCTTTAAATTAATACCTATCGCAAGTATTTGGGCAGTCTTGAAATATCACTGCGTGCTTGATTGATGGCTGTGCATTTTTTAAAGCTACCTGCCATAATTTTAAATTGTTTGTGTTTTGCTGCAGTACAACAGTGCAGTATCAGATGCATGAATGGTGGCTCCTGTCTAGAAGACCAATGCCAGTGCCAGAAGGGATATATTGGTACTTACTGTGGACAACGTAAGTAGATACTTTGGCTTCCTTCTGGACTGTAGGAAAACCGTGATTTGCCTTTAAACCAAGATCCCAGGTCATGGTTTCATTCTGGTTTAGGAGCAAACTACAGCTTACTCAGACTATAGATTGCCACGTTTTTGATGCAATAGCGAAATCGTTTGCCAAGAACCCTGTTTAGAAATTGCAGTGTGCAAGAGAAAAAGAGGGAGGGAGGGAGAGAGAGGGAGGATGGAGTTTGCAACATCAAACCTGACTGCTCACGCATGCTAATACCAAACCATGGCTTGGAATTATGTCTCCATACACTTGAGTAGTCTTTATTGTCCATATAGAGACAGACAGAATGGAGCTTAGGAAGAGAAGGGTAGGTAATTGTAGGATAGAATTCCCCTTTCCTACCCTTGCTATCTTTCTGTGTTTCTATTTTTCTGTGTCTGTTGCTTCTTCCTTCCTTCCCTATATTCTTTGCTGTTACATTGCTCACCCTTGCTTGCTCCTTAAATTTCAAACATTTCTTTCCTTCCACTAGCTCTGTCTTCTTTTTCAGTGGTTCTTTTGGCTCCTGCATTTTATATCAGTGAGAATCAAGATCTGAGGTGGCAATAAACATTGCAGTTATTTTAGCCACACACTTGAAGGTTTGGGCCGTAACCTATATGCTGATAACATGCTCAAGTCTTTGTGTGCTTGTGTTTCTGTAGCCAGAACCACCCCATCCATGCACGAGAAGGGGATATCAGAAGACCTGGTAGTTCCCAAGGTTTGCAGAAGTACAATAAATGTTAGAGGACCCCTCAGATAACTCCCAAAAGCCCCATGAATATTCTCTTTGGCTTCGGAATGCTGACTGTTTGCTGGCGTGGTGGGGAGGGCGGAGAATAAAAAATCTCTCTCTCTCTCTTTCTCCCTTTCTCCATATCCTGGAGGAGGGCATGCTTGGCTGACTGGATCAGCAGACAGGAGCTCTCCACACACTGCACCATTTTGTTGCAGGTCCAGCTTGTGTGCACGGCATTGTAGTTCACATGAAAATTAGACAAATATTATTCTTATCCATTATCACTATGCAAACATTATTTAAATGCACTGTACTTGAGATTTTAAAAAACCAATGTTATTTCACATGGCATCATAATTCACTCGCTGTATATTTTTATAACAACACAGAAGTGCTGTCATTCTGCGCATAGATGAGTGAAAGGTAATTCGGTTTAATAAGCCTTGATAAGGAGTAGAATGTCTTGCGACAACAGTACATTTTTATGTGTTTCCCCTTGTGATATAAGGGGATAGTTCTAGCACACTTCAAAGTTCTCCCCTCCCTTTCATTCCCCTCCCTGCCCCCCCTTAGTATGAATGATTTATTCACTCCCTACTTCTGTGTTGTTTTGGCAGAGGAAAGCTGAATGCTTTCAAAACCTGACCATACGCTATAGGGGCTGGGTTGGAAACCTGCCTAAAAACATTGAGACCAAATCACTTTTAGCTGTTGCTTGAGGAAGTTGTTAAGACAGTGAAACCTCTTATGGTTGCAATCTGCTAGGTAAAAGTGGAGCTATTGCAGACATAGATACTTTTAGCACTTTATAGATTGCACTGCAATATGCACTTGTGAAACAACTCTGGATTATTTCATTTTAGAGTATCTCTTTAATTTAGTCCAATGAAAGGGAAACTCGCAGATTGAGCTCAATGCAAGAATGGGCTTTAAATTCTTGCACTAACTGGTTTTTTTTTCAGAGTAAGAAGGCAAATAAAAAACCCCAAGTATTTCGAACACAAATAGACTGTCAAAACCTTGCTATACATGCTGTAGAGTCACATACCTGAACAGCCAACTTCCTTATTTCCTTGGGTTTTTGTTCTTTGATGGTTGTTGGCTGACATTTTCAGACAGAAACCACGAAGAAAGGGAATGTGGAGTGAGATTAGACCAATTAGAGCGCAGGAAAAATCAGACAAATCGGAGAGCAGGAGAGATTGGATAAATCCATTTTACCCCTTTGCCTCTCTTTTACCAATTGGCTGCAGCAATTATTTTTTTTACAGGGGAACATGGAGAGTTGGGGGAGAGAATGTGGACAAATCCTGCATTAGAAGTGTTCCCATAGGAGTGAATGGAAATCTTGAATTTGATACGCGAATGCTTGTAAAGTGAGACTTCTGTGTGTTTCTTTTAACGGACACTTAAAAGAACAAAACTGTAAAGAAAAGATAAATATCCCTCCCTATTCAAAACTTGCATTTTTAACAACATACAGAACTGCCTCATGAAAGGGGCACCTGTGGCTCAAAATGTCTGGCCATTTTGAACTGCTCTGCCTACTTATTCTGAGCTATTCATCCATCCATCCTTCCGTTTCTTTCTTTCTTTTAGCACACTTATAATCCATCTTTCATTGCAATAGATCCCAGGGTGGGGTACAGAATACACTGACATAATATCACTCAAGTCTGTTCTTTTGCTGATAATTCTAAACAATGTACGTTCACTCATCGGCTGACACATTCTCTTGTCTTAATAACATTTCCCCCCGTTAGTTACCATTGGCCTCAATCTAGGAAATTATGAGGGCAAAGTCACAGCGTCTTCCTGTGTCGGTGAGGCAAGGCACACAGTATGGTAGCCTTTCCCAACCTGATGGCCTCCAGATGTTTTAGACTACAATCTCCATCAGCCCCAGCCAGCATGACCCGTGGTCAGGGGTGACGCAAGTTGTAGTTCTGTAACATTTGGAAAGTACCAGATTGGAGGATGTTGCAGTAAAGTTTCTTGATCTCTTCTTAGAAACAGTACATTTATATGTGGCTTTTTTGTGTGAAATGGGGTTTGTTAATGCAGTCTTGATGCTCAGATAAGTGATCCTTGAAAAATGCAGAACGGATTTTAAGCCATCAGCGTTATTTTCACAGCACGTTAGCCTAATTATACTGCCCCTCCTTATATCCTACCAGCAAGTTACACTTACTCTGATCTTGTCAACACAAACTTCTCCTTCATTCCTTCTGTTTGGATATTCTTTGCCACCTCCTGCTATCTACATATGTGCTTTTTGTCCCTCTGTTCCCAGACATCATGGCACTGCAGACAAATGTCATGTCCCCTGGGGTGTCTCGATGTGGAGAGGAGGGGAATGGTTTCTGCTGTATGTAAATGCTTGTTTGCTTAGAGGCCCATTCAGAAATCCTAGGGGTATAAAAGGAAATGTTTCTTTGGGAGAACTGATCCTGTTTTCACTTAATGGGCCAGCAAATTGAAGCTTTGATTACTGTATGATAGAAATACTTATTTCAGACAGTTTTGCAATATTATTTCACACCTAAGTATCAGTGATAATATTCTTTGCAATGTTTTACAGTTTTGTTTTGTTTTTGCAAGAAATGGTAGGCTGCAGTTTGCTCAAGCAGTCTTTGAACTATTCCTCCATTGTAAGGAAAATGGTATCTGGGTAAGACCTTCAGCTAGATTTCATCTAGAAGTGGAAAAATCTGTGACTACAGCTTCCATCATACCTAACCACTGGCCTTGCTAGTTGAGGCTGACGGATGTTGGAGTCCAACAACATTTGGAGGGCTATAGGTTTCCTGCCCTTCTCTAGATATTATGAACTCTTTTTTTTTTTGGTTTGGAAACTGTGTACAGTAGACCCTCGGGTTACGTTATGTTACTCTCTAGTAATGTAAACTTCTGGTTGTGAAAGCGGCAAACCCGGAAGTATTTTTGGGGGGGGGGGTTTGCCGCTCGCGCATGTGCAGAAGCATTCTAACGCACTGTGTGCGTTTGCAGAAGCAGCACCTCTGGATACTGATTTTTCAGGGTGCTCACAGACCCCGGGAACAAATTACCGTATTTTTCGCACCATAGGACGCACTTTTTCCCCTCCAAAAATGAAGGGGAAATGTGTGTGCGTCCTATGGTGCGAATGCAGGCTTTCGCTGAAGCCTGGAGAGTGAGAGGGGTCGGTGCACTCCCACCGCTTGCGGAGAGGTGCCTGCATGCCGGAGCCTGGGCGCGCTGAGCTCAGCCGTCCAGGCTTCGCGGACCTCTCCGCAAGCAGCGGGAGCGCTCCCGCTGCTTGCGGAGAGCTGCCTGTTTGGGGGCTGGGGTCGGGGGAAGCTCGAGCTTCCCCCGCCCCAGCCCCGCACATGGGGGGAAAATAATTTTTCCCCCTTTATTTCCCCCCCAAAAAACTGGGTGCGCCCTATGGTCCGGTGCGCCCTATGGTGCGAAAAATACGGTAAATTCGTATCCAGAGGGTCCACTGTATTTTTAATATAGTGCAGTCCATATGACCTTCTCTGTGCAGTTTTATGATTGGTATAGTGGGTTCCACCTCCTGTTCTTTAATAATCTCCAAGAGGCTCACTGATTGTATTTGTGGTACAGTGGATGCTTGGGTTACAAACGTGATCCGTGCGGGATGCACGTTCGCAGCCCACAGTGTTTGCAACCCGCAGCGGTGCGTCTGCGCACGTGCGGGTTGTGATTCGGCACTTATGCGCAAAGCGCGATTTAGTGCCTCTGCGCATGCGCGATTGCCGAAACCCGGAAGTAACCCATTCCGCACCCATTGGATTTGTATATGTATGTATACCTCACTGTTCATCATGCATCTAGAAAAGTATGTACCAAACTATAAAAACTCATGGGATACCTCCTATGGTGCTCTCAGGGTCTGGGTCTGTCTCCCACCCTTTGGTACAGAATTTCAGCCTTGTATAGATCCTTTTTCTAGAATCTGTTCATATTTTCTGACCTCTTCCCAAAACTCTGCCGCAAACCTCACTTACTCCGTTGTATTACAGCAAGCGTTATCTCAAGCATAAAAGCAGGTAATTTCTTATTAAAGCTATTCTAAGGACTTATTGCAAGTTTCGCTTAATTACCATGTTGGGCATAATGATGGTGAAAAGCATCCATTTTATTAATTTGTTCTGTAGAACTTCAAAGGGATATTTTCAGTATGACCAAGTACGTAATTATGGGTTTACCCCCCTTTTTCTAATTCAAAACACAGCTGTCTGTGAAAATGGATGCCAGAATGGTGGTCGCTGCATTGGACCCAATCGCTGCGCATGTGTGTATGGATTCACAGGCCCACAATGTGAAAGAGGTAAGAAATAAAAACTGCAAGCAGGGAAATGTACATGAAATCAATGTGGGTCCATCATTACCTTGGTGACTTTATGTTTGCATACTTTTTATCTTATTGTTAATTGTCCGTATTCTTGGTAGCATATAACATTGCAGAAGTTATTCAAAACATGTCAGAGATTTCATCTGAGAACAATTTTCTTTTAAATATAATTTATAAATCCCATTCTTTGTTAAACTCTTGGTTTCTTTGATTCCTAATTTTCCCTGTCATCTTTGCCAATTCTACATATTCAAATAACTTCGCCTGCCATTCCAATTTAGTTGGTGTTTTATCTCCCTTCCACCATCTAGCTATTAACATTCTTGCTGCAGTAGTGGCATACATAAATATGTATGCTGCAGTATATCTGCAGCAATAATACCTAACAAGAAGGCTTCCGGCTGTTTGATGAAAGTTAGTTTGAACATTTTTAAAAGTTCATTATAGATAATTTCCCAAAAGTTTTTAATCTTTTTACATTTCCACCACATGTGGTACATTGTTCCCTCTGATTCTTTACATCTCCAGTGAAGATTTGAGCTGGTTTTATACATTTTCGCCATCTTGCTTGGTGTAATATACCATCGGTAGAACATCTTCATAAAATTTTCTTCTAAAGTAAATTTTAAGTCCTTTCTCCAAAGCTTTCCCCAGGATGCCATCTGAATATTATAACCGAAATATTTAGACCACTGAATCATCACAGATTTAACCTCCTCCTCCAGCAGTTCCCAAACCAGTAACAATCTACATTTTGGAAAGTAATTTAATCTTACTTTGTAATAGATCTTTCATAACTTTCGATATTTCAGCAGCAAACACTTTTGTTTTGTCTGATTTAAATATATCATTCACTTAATGGTCATTTGATTAGCTAGGCCTCTTCTGGTCCCTCACCCCTACCCCGTGGGAACTGTTTATAGTGGGGTGGCTATAGATTTATATTGACCTGTTACCTAAACTTCTCTTGCCTTGACAACACAACCTCATTTGCTTCATAAATTCAGGCCAAAAAATGATTTTGAGTTGGAACTACAGATCTTAATGCCACAGCCTGTACTTCCTCAGGTTCTTGTCACAGGCTCCATGCCACAAGGGGGACGCGGGTGGCGCTGTGGTCTAAACCACTGAACCTCTTGGGCTTGCTGATTGGAAGGTCAGCGGTTCGAATTCGCACGATGGGGTGAGCTCCTGTTGCTCTGTCCCAGCTCCTGCCAACCTAGCAGTTCGAAAGCGCACCAGTGCAAGTAGTTAAATAGGTACCACTGTGTCGGGAAGGTAAACGGCATTTCTGTGAGCTCTGGCTTCTGTCATGGTGTCCCGTTGCTCCAGAAGCGGTTTAGCCATGCTGGCCAATGACCTGGAAAGCTGTCTGTGGACAAATGCCGGCTCCCTCGGCCCCATAGTCTCCTTTGACTGGAATTAACCATCCATGGGTCCTTTACCTTTAGTAATAATGCATAACCAGCACAGTTTGTAGAGTAGAGATCACTGTTGTTTAATGTACTGAGGCAGCGAGTGCCTAATGATAAAATAGCAAAACAGTGCTGGTAATTTACCTGCTTTGTAGCTTGAAATTTTAGTGATAGTCCTTAATTCGAAGCCTTAGAAGTTTATAGCTAAAGTTTCCACAGATTTCTTGGGTAAACTGTGTTAATATTTGTGCAGTGTAATCCTACGCATGTTTACTCAGGTGTAAACTACTGTGTACAGTGGGGCTTTCTTCCTAGTAATTGTGTTTAGGGTTGCAGCCTTAAAGAATTTATCGTGCTAATATTTATGTTACTGTACATAAAATACAGAGATTTTATAGTTCTGTAAATTAAGGTAATTTAAATTAGGTATTTTCTCCCTAATATGGAACACATGTAGCTTTCCTTCAGATTGGCCTCTCAAACTCCGTGGTATGATAAAGCGTGACCGCTTGTTCAGCTATCTGGGTTTCTAGCAGACTAATTTCCGGGCTGGAGACAGGAGACTGAGCAGTAACTAATCACTGGCATGATTACAGTATATTTAACTTGAAGGTTTGCTGCTGGGCTGCAAGAAAGCACAACCTCTTTTGGACCCTCCCAGCCACACTTTCCTATCTATTATTTTGTATCCTTTATTGGAAACACTTCCTGTGGCCAGCTCTGCTTCTTGGTTTTTGAAGATATGCAGATAATCTAGAAGAATGTTCTTTGTGAACTGCAGAATATATATTTTTTTCCTATGCAATTTGAATTTTATGAAGATCATGTGAATTTCAGTAGTCATATGAATTAATAAAAATGTTGGGGTTTTTTTTTTAGGGTGGTATTTTATTATATTTAGTAATTAGATTTCTTACCCATGTATTACCATAAAGTCCAAGGTCAGATAATTCATACCCAGAATAAACCCATTGAAATCAGTGGTTTCAAGATAGTAATTGTTTTCGGGGGAGGGGCCTCTTCTGAATATGAGTGGATCAGATACAACTGATATTTACCTGAATCATAAAATATCCATCAGTGAAGGGAAGGAAACCCTCCCATTTATAAAAGGCTAGCAAAAGGGGAAGGCAGTTTTTGGATTCTTCTATCTTTAGGGACCCCCCCTCCCAAAAAAATTGGGAGCGCTATTCAACCCTTTTGAGTAGATGCTTGGAGGGCAGACGGGACTGCGTGGTGAAAATAGAATCAATACTTGGATTGTATATTTACACGCAGGCAAATGAAAGGGAAGATAGTTCTTCTGCAGAGAGAACTTCTCCATAGTGCTATGTTGAATATAATCCATTATGTTTATTTTTTTGACATGCAAAAATAAAACATAATGATAGCCAAACAAATAAAGAAAAAGATCCATATTACTGTACTGTGAATTATGGGTGAGCTCTAACATGAGCAGGCATCTTTATGCCTCCAAAATTTGCTTCAGCGGCTTGGAGAACCTTCTGGGCCAAATTTTGGACGTGAGCATGAGCCTGAGCAGGGTTAAGAGAAACCAGAAGTCTAACTCTGCAAAGTGGATTTCCATTGTGCAAGCAGGCAAACACTGCTGCATGTTGCCGTAATAATATTTTGTATGCTTTGTATATCTTAATGTTAATAATAATAATAGTTTTAAACTTGAATTTGGAGAATAGAGAAGGATTGCAATAGTCATGAAAATTTTCAAAAGTTGTGAGATGAATTTATGTTTAAATTATATAAAAAGTAAAAAGCTTTTAATTATGTTAGAAGTAAATTCATGCTTTAAAGATTCTTGCAGCACATAACACTATAGTAGGTAATGCTATTTATTCAACAGTATTTACTGGAACGTATATTCACATCTGTCTGTGGGGACGCGAGTGGCACTGTGGATTAAACCACAGAGCCTAGGACTTGCTGATCAGAAGGTCAGCGATTCGAATCCCCACGACGGGGTGAGCTCCCATTGCTCGGTCCCTGCTCCTGCCTACCTAGCAATTTGAAAGCACGTCAAAGTGCAAGTAGATAAATAGGTGGGAAGGTAAACGGCGTTTCTGTGCGCTGCTCTGGTTCACCAGAAGTGGCTTAGTCATGCTGGCCACATGACCCAGAAACTGTACGCCGGCTCCCTTGGCCAGTAAAGCGAGATGAGCGTCGCAACCCCAGAGTCATCCGTGACTGGGCCTGATGGTCAGGGGTCCCTTTACCTTTACCTTTATATTCACATCTGTATTTTATTTATCTATCTATCTATCCAGTAGCATATTAAAAGTTGGCTAGGATAGGTAAATAATCGTAATTCCATTGTTACATTCTATTCTTATGTGTGTGTGTATATATATGTGCCTAAAAGAAAAGTAAATAATTACAAGGCGGCACCCCAGCCTTATACACAGGAACTACAAAGAGATAAGGATAGAACTTGCCAGGTTACAACTAGGGATCAGAAAATCTTGTCAACTTCAGTATCTCTGTTTCTCTTTTTTCTAGTCTTAAGTTCAGATCACCACATTGCTAAATCAATTTGTGATTTTTTTCCCTTATGAAAATTCACCAGCATTTTCCTGTGAATTTCTCATAATCTATACATTTTAGTGCAGTTTTCCTTAGTATAATGCATTTTTGTACATTATTTTCACTAAGACATACCTCGTTATGCAAACTTTACTTAGCATATGCATTTTTGTACAGATTACTTGGTTGGAGAACCGCATTGCAACATTCAAAGTGTGGATTTCACAGCATGCCTGCGCTTTAGTTCTCATATAGTTTCGGGAAATGTGAATTAGGTAGATTCATCTTTATATGTGAACAGACTTTCCCTCTCCTAGTTGCAACATAATGTGCCATTGTGCTACTTTTGTGCATTTATGGCCATTTTCACATTATGAAAACTTGCATTTCATTATTTAAATGACGTATATCTAGTTCTTCATTGGCAGGACAGCTTAAAAAAGCATCAAGACATCTTTTTATTTCTTCATAAATTATATTTTTTTACAGAAACACGTTTCTTTTGAGCCTTAACATTTCCATACCTCGTATTCAAAAAATCAACAAAACCAGCCCATCTTGACCAAAACAATTAAGCAATTTGTGGTACCTCAAAGACTAACAGATCTTGCAATTGCCTATGTTGCCACAAGACAACTCTGGGGGTACCGGGTACAAACTGAGTGCGCAGCTAGGGTCTTGGGGGGCTTGTAAAGCTGGATGCCCTTCTGGGGAGATTTAGAGGGATTCTTATTGCCATTGCGTGGACAGGCGGAGTCCCCCAAAACCCTGGACTGCCCCCGTGTGGAATAAGGATTCAAGACAATGTGCTATGGGATAAAAATTGGCCACAACTTTATTATGTTTTAGATGTGGGTAGACCTTGGCTCAGGCACTGGGCGTTTATCCCTCCCAGTCCCCCACCAGGGATCTGGGGAACCTCAGGGTTATCCAGAGGGTGGGGTGGGTGGGGTGGCTCTGGAGAACATAGGTTCAAGCAGAGAGAGCCTGCCCCTGTTATGCCGCCATCGCAGGGGAGAGCAATGACGACCTCTAGGCGTACGGCCAAAGCCTCCCCTCAAAACAACCCCTTTAACGGGGAACCCTGGGATCGCAGCCACAAAGAGAAGGGTGGCGTGAGTCACCGCTACATGGCTACCCCCAATTTAGGGAAGATAGACTAAAGGATTCCGCCCAAGGCCTGATACCGCCAAAGTTGTGACGTTTTGCTACGGGAAAGGCAAACCTGCCAATGCAGGAGAATTCTTTTCCGGCCCTTCAACAGTGACCTTGATGTAGTAGCGCCCGCGTACCTGTGGAGAAAAGGTTAACCTGCAAAAGAAGTCTTAACTGAGGGTGGGTAGGGTGGGAGATGCTCTGGAGCCAACTGACGATTCCCAGGTAAGATCCTCCCCCTATTGTGTGGGCAGGGTGGTCCCTCCCCTTACCTGTCCTGATCACCTTGGCAACGCCTCCCCAGGTGGGATTGGGCAACTGGCTAAGGTAGGCGGAGACCTCCAGGTATCCCACCTGGGGAAGGCGAAGCCAAGCCTGTGTTAATGGTGCCGCATAGGGTCCAGTGGGCTGCCCGCGACCACGCAAAGGGTGCCCCCCATTTAATGTGGGGAGCGGTCATCCTGTGGCTAGGTTTGTGGTGGTGCATTTGGCCTGGTGTCCCAGTGGAACTGCACACTTTCTTTGGAGCTGAATGCTGCATCTGTTCCCAGTAGCTTTCTATGTACACGGAGACTTCCAAGCATCTTGCCTTCCACATAAACTATCCCTGAGAAGAAACAAGTCTGTTCTTTGTTTGCTTTGGCGTTGATTTTTATCCTCCATTCTCATCCTTTTCTGGGTTACCTTTCTCTTCCCCCAGTTTGGGGAAAGTCCATTATCTTTCCTCCCAGTTTGGGAAGTGGCTTGGCTGCAGCTGCTGGCTGTGTGCCATAGTTGCTGTGCCACCTGTGGCGATCCCGCTTGTCTGTTTGCGCTAGCAATGATCAGCTAGCACAATGAAAGCAGTACATGGAAAGTTGGGGGAAAGGCTTCCCTCTAAACCAAAAAACATCTGAAAATAATCAAAAGTAATAATGAGAGAGAAATTTTCCAGTCTAAAAATCTGACATGCATAGGTTGGGCTGGCATGCCTTGTTTTTATGGGAAATAACACTCTTCTGTGCTGGAACGGACTGCAAGCCTGAAATGCTGTTACGGCTTATCCTGTATGAATCCAATATTCCATTTGACTGCCCTGCTATTATTGACTGATTGCTCTATTCAAACAGTGCACTGTAGGTTCCATTTTAATATCCATATTTAAATTCTCCTTAATAAATTCTGTGTATGAAGGCTATGGCCATAAGTACTAAGGCAATTTTTTTTTTGCATCTTTATGTTTTTAATTTCCTTTGTGCATTTGTAGCACACTTGTTTTGAAAACAAAACCAAACCCCAGCCCTTCAAGATGTTCCTCTACTTCTGCCCTGCTCAATAAGTGTTTTTTGTTACTTGCTGCCTCTGCAGTTCCCCTGTGTGCAAAGCCTGTGTTGGAGTGCAGTTTCTATTGCTAACCGCTCCCTCACTGGTTGCTCCTGTTGGTCCACCTGCCTCACTGTTTCCTACATTGGCTGGCAGCAGCTGTTGTAAACAAAATCTGCCCTTTTCCCCTCATGGGGTATCCAAGAGCCCATATAGAGTCCTTACGTGGGTTCCCTATTGGTAGGAGAAAATAACAGAGGCCAATCAGAGACTATTGAGAAGCAAAGCAGCTAGTAAGCCTGATCTTAATTAAACTGTTGCAACAAGGTGCTCCCCTCACACGCAGGAGGACAGAGGAGGACCCAGAACAAAGGTGTGCCTGCCGTTATACTGTATAGACATTTTAAATTCCCTGCCCTAGAGCTAAATATCACCCCTCCATACATCATACATACATCACAGAAGGGGTGTAACCCAAGACCACCCCCCACAAACATCATACCTACATCACAGAAAATGTGGTCTACAACAGAAATTTGAATGTTGTTGTTTTTCCTGTCTGCCAGGTTATCTAATAATGCCTTATCTGATTGCCTTTCCTGGTAGTCTGGCCATTCCTTTAAGATTGGTGATTACCCAATTCCTGAGACAATGGGAAGGTTCCCTCACCCCCTCCCTCCTTGCAGAAAAAACATTTGGTCAGTTTGGGAGTCAAAATGGTTTCAGGACGGTCTTCCTGTGCTGCTCCAGACATGTGGTCCCCGTATCTATGTACATGCTTGGTTGGTACATTTATGAACATTTATTATATATGTAAGACCTTAAATTTTTTATTCCACAGCTCTTCAGCATTTCTCACAGGGCCTTTTGCAGCTGAGCCTGGAGATGCTGGGAATTGAACCGGGGGTGTTTTGCTTTCAAAGCACCTTCTCCAGAACTGAAGGGATGAAGGGGAGGGCTGGTACAACATCCAAGGTTCAGTTTCTGGCATTTCCAGTAGGGCTTTGAATGTCCCCAGTCTGGAGAGCTGCTGCCCATCAGTGCAGACAATTCCGACCTAGATGGACCAATGGTCTGACTTCTTATAAGGCAGTTTCCTATGTTCTTTGTTTTACACAAGCATTAAAGCGAAAGTCAAGGCTGCTACTTAGCATGTATGTGGGAGCTCAAGCAATTATTATTATTATTATTATTATTATTATTATTATTACTACTACTACAGTGGTACCTTGGGTTAAGTACTTAATTCGTTCCGGAGGTCCGTACTTAACCTGAAACTGTTCTTAACCTGAAGCACCACTTTAGCTAATGGGGCCTCCTGCTGCCGCCGTGCCGCCAGAGCCCGATTGCTGTTATTATCCTGAAGCAAAGTTCTTAACCTGAAACACTATTTCTGGCTAAGTGGAGTATGTAACCTGAAGCGTATGTAACCTGAAGCATATGTAACATGAGGTACCACTGTATTATACTCTGCCCATCTGGCTGGGTTTCCCCAGCCACTCTGGGCGGCTCCCAAAACAATATTAAAAACACAAGACAGCATTAAACATTAAAAACTTCTCTAAACTGAGCTGCCTTTAGATGTCTTTTAAAAGTCAGATAGTTGTTTTTTCCCTTGACATCTGAAGGGAGGGCGTTCCACAGGGTGGGCGCCACCACCGAGAAGGCCCTCTGCATGGTTCCCTGTAACCTCACTTCTCACAGTGAGGGAACTGCCAGAAGGCCCTTGAAGCTGGACCTCAGTGTCCAGGCTGAGTGATGGGGGTGGAGACGCTCCTTCAGGTATACTGGGCTGAGGCCATTTAGGGCTTTAAATGTCAGCACCAACACTTTGAATTGTGCTCAGAAACGTACTGGGAGCCAATGTAGGTCTTTCAGGACTGGTGTTATATGGTCTCGGCAGCTGCTCCCAGTGAGTATTGGGAGCAGCTAGATTAAGTTAGCAATCTTAACCCTGGATTCAGAGATGTTCTGCCACTATGGCAGTGGACCGCCTGTCAAATTCCATATGTACTCAGCCTACATGGAAGAGAAAGCACAAAATTAGAAAAGATGAAATGGTGTAGTGGTGGCATACATCAGTCCCAGCATGATTTGAGTAGAGGATTGCAGAAAAGCATTTGATCTTTCATTTGTGAGACTTATCTTATTCTAAGCAGAGTTAATTTTCTAGGAAAAATGACCACTTTTATTATCCTCCCCCAACTGAAGAGACTGGCTCTCATTTCCCACATGCACTATATTATTCCCAGCTTGCTGGATAACATTGTAAAAATGCTTTTTATTTTTATCTGGTCTAAATCAGTACATGACTATCTAATGTAAACAGCTAAAGCCTCATGGCAACCTCTTTGTTTTGGCTGTGATGCATTATTTTAAAAAGAATAGGTTTTTCATTAATGACCATTAAACTATTGGAATAAAATGTTTGAGATGATCATTAATGTATTTATTTGCAGCTTCTGCACAGTTTGACTTTTTAATAGTCTGTTTTGTACAACAGTAGGCCAGAACATAAAGCATATTGGCAGATGCTTATATTTTGAAGAATTATATACAGAAATGAAACACGTACTTGGGAACACAAAGGCATGATTTACTTGAACCCTATAAAAGTCTGATTTGTGGGTTAGTGGAATGAGGGCTAAATCAGGGTGTTTGCTTAAGTGATACTATGATTGCTTCACCTAGAGTGGAGACCCATCTCTTGCCCCACCTAGATCAGAGGCATGGTTGATGATGTCAAAAGCCGGGACCTTTTCATTGGCTGCACCATCTTACCCCATGAAGCATGGGCAGCCCCCTCTCAGGCTGTCTTTTGTTGTAATTTTTATTGTGGTACTTTTTACTCATGATCTCTAGCTCTGCTTTAAAATAGATTTTTAATGTTGTGTAGTTTATGTATTTTTCTTGATTATTATTTTTTGGGTATTTTAGTATATTTTATTCTGTTGTAATCGTTCATTGTTGCAAGCCATCTGAGCAATGCTTGAGTGCTAGTCTTGTTCTCCCGGTGCATGGGATTATAATTGTGCGGAGCCTAAGAATGGAAGGGGACCTTGTGGGGGTGAACAAACTCTGGAAATGCTGTTATCTGCTGATCCCAAATATTTGCATTAGTGCCATGCCAGCCTAACATTGCTGCTATAAGATCTGCAGCACAATCTTATTTGGGTTTACTCAGAAGTTAATTCAATTGTGCTCAATGAGACTTACTTCCTAGCTTGTGTCTTTTGGAGCTTAGTGCAATTTTTGTGACATTGCATTGATGTAACTTTTGTTACATCCAGTCTTAGGCTCTGGCTGTTTTAAAATACAAATGAAAGATGCTGAAAAAGTACCATAAGGTAGGCATAAATATATGTGTGTACACACAGAGAGATGGATAATTGTTTTATTATAGCTGTTCTGTCATTCTCCATGTCCTAAGTCATTCCATTCCTGGAGATGACAGTTTTCAGAGACAGAGAAAAACGTAGCAACTACATGTGAAAAGTAGGTTACCTACTCTCATCAAGGCATAAGATTTGCTAAGCAAGCTATAATTTGTAACATGTGTTCCATCAGTGCCTTTTGATAGAATTGTTCCCATAGCAACAGTGGGGCAAAAACAAATTGTGAAACTCCCAACATGACACTTGTCTGCGCACAAGGAAAATATGAAGTTAATTTTTGTTTATGTTAATTTTACGTTTAATTTAATTAGGTGTAAGGAAAAAAGTGTCGTCAGCCTAAGCGTGGAGTGCCTTCAGCAATGTGCCAGGTATTTTTCCTATGCACCATGGCAATAAATCATTTTATCAGCCTTGCATAGGTTGGTTTGAAATGCCATTGGGGATATGTGTCTACGGAAATATTTCAGATCCATGTAATTGTGGACTTGTAGGCCTGATACACATGGTGACGTGTCCAGGATACCATCATGAATACATCACCATGTGTTGGGACTTGTGAAACCCCTCAGCCTTAACATAGAAATTAATGACTTGTAAGGTAGTTCTAAAAGGAAAATTAAAAGCATCCCACTGTAGTAGCAGGCATTCCTTAAAGTGGTTGTCCCTTAGAGTGGAGCTGATCCATAGCATGGTTTGATCATAGCATGATATGGATACTTTTGTTACAGCCCAGAGAGCCAAGTTAGCACCTTGATGGACAATCTCCTACTGAACTTCATGTAAACGTCTTTGAGCACCCCAAAGGAAAAGTGGCATGGAAATATTAAAAACCCTATAGGCATTGGCTGATGCAAGTCTTCCTCTAAACCAGGGGCCAGCAAACTTTTTCAGCAGGGGGCCAGTCCACTGTCCTTCAGACCTTGTGGGGAGCTGGAATATATTTTGAAATAAAAAATGAATGAATTCCTATGCCCCACAAATAACCCAGAGGTGCATTTTAAATAAAAGGACACATTCTACTCATGTAAAAAACATGCTGATTCCCAGATCATCCATGGGCCGGATTGAGAAGGCGTTTGGGCCGGATCTGGCCCCTGGACCTTAGTTTGCCTACCCATTCTCTAAAGCATGGTTTCCCAAGCTTGGGTCTCCAGCTGTTTTTGGACACCGGGTCCCATCATCCCTAGCTAGCAAGACCAGTGGTCAGGGATGATGAGAACTGAAGTCCAAAAACAGATGGAGTCCCAAGTTTGGGAACCACTGCAAAGGAACCATCCATACTCCCTCCTAGCTCGGCACTAACTTAATTGCATGATGGAACTACCACTGCAGCTCTGCCATTCCAAAAGCCAGGGCAGAAGGCAGGCAGATCATATGGGAGCCAATTCCATTATACGATGGCAGTGGGGGCAGGCTTAGAATCCAACAGATCTCAGCCCTGATCAACTTCTTCTGGGAAAGCCCTGCTACGGTACTTTTTGCTGGCTGCCACCCAGTAGAGATCCTGTTGGCAGAACTTTGCCTGGCTTCATGAAGGTGCTCTGCTCTAGCAGAGTGACATTGGCACTACTTTGCAGGTACTGGGCAGGAGGAGGCCAGGGGAGGCTGGCGGGAAAGACAGAGGGACACCTAGGGCCAATCCAACATACACCTACACATCCGTCGCAAGGGGGCTTTGAATTGCTCTGTAACTAGTGAAATGATTGCGATAGGAGGAAGATGAGCAGGGGGTATAGCCCAAACAAAACAAAGTAACTACTGATTTCTGCTTAAAGTCCAGAAGTTAGGGGGGGCGGTTCCTTCAACTTTTACATGCACAGTTTGTTCTTCTGTGTGAAAGAAGCTATTCGGACTCATAGAGCATAGAATAAAGATGTAATAAGAATCCCTGCTGGACTTCCAACGTTTAGTAGTGGGCCTCTCCTGACATAGGTGGCAGCGTGCGGAACAAAGCAAAAGTTATTCAGACTGACACAAACACTGCAATTGGGCTGATATCATGAACATGCAAAACAGGCAGACAACCTTGTGATAATGTCCCATCTTTGCTCACCATTGCGGTATGAAATGGCAAGCTACACAAGCATGTTGGCTGTCCCTGTGCCAGCATGAATAAGTTTCTAGTAGGGAGATCAAGCATCTCACCAAAAGGTTTATAGCAGGGTACTATGCCACACTGAACTAAATCGAACCCTGGTGTGGGTGCAGAATCCAGATGGAAAGTTGCAAGATAAGGAACCTTTTCCAGTACTCAGCATAAATTTGCTGCATTTGAAACCAGCTTTTAAAATCCCTCCGTTAGTAAGGTAAAGAAATGCATACTCTTATTTGACATATTTAGGATGATACGTTTATTTGAATCTTAGCTATATTCATTTTCCCCTTAGACATTTAGCCTGTCCTTGTACGACCTGTTTTCCAAACAGTCCACTGAATTCTCTCTGACTTGATGATACATAAAGAAATTTTATGTATTTCAACCAGGGCTTCTCTGTTGCTGGTTTCAGCATCATTATCCACCATGGCTTGCCTATCACGCAAGCCTTTGGGTGCTGCGGTGGAGTTATTGGTCAGGGGGTGGGGGTGGGTTATGTTATGTATTTTGTATTTTATACTTTAAACTGCTCTGTGTTCTCTGGATAAAGGGTGCTGTTTTGTTATGCAATACAGTTTTTTAATAGTGGCCTATATTGCAAGACGCTTGGACATTAAGCAATTGAATACAAAACTTTAATGTAATCGCCATTTCTTTCGCTGAAATGAAGGGGCAATTTTTGGCTTTGTTTCATTATAGCAGTGTGTAATGACATTCTTGCACTCCTTTCTTTATTGCAAGGCACCTTTGGGAAGGAATAATTAGTGCTGGAGAACGGGCAAGAAATTATGCCAATTGTTTCCCCATAAATCTTCCCCAACATATGCCTTTACGGTAGCATCAGGGTGTCCCAAACCCACATTTTTGAAATTGGCACATGTTGAGAACTCTGGCAGGGTAAAAGTGTGTGTGTGTAAGAGAAAGAGAAAGTGTGTGCAGTTAGCTAGTTTTCCCCATGGTTGGGGGAAAGTTAAGCACACCTTTCCTCCTGTCCATCTCCAGGTGCAAATTGTCCTTTGATCAGGGCAATTTGCAAGGGAGAAGAGGCCACCTCTCTCCTTAACAAAGCATGTGATCATCACCTGCTCTGAGCTTAATCAAGCTGAGTGACCACAAACCTCCCAGACCCTAACAAGTCAGCTGATCTTCACCTGATCAACTAGTAAACTGGGCTGTGTTCTCTCATCTACCTCAGCCTCTTAAGGTATATTCCCCACTGTTCCTGGAGCCTCAGAGCCGGTCACGTTCATGGAGAAGGGGACACCTCTGGTTCTGGTGACATGTCTATTTCCTCTGGCCCTTGTGAACTGCTGGCTGTCTCTTCAACATCCTCTACTGTTCATTGAGGAGACCTCCCTAGCCCCAGCCTCCCATTCCCCATCTTTAGCCTGTCCTGGTGGCTGCACCCCTCTCTAGGATCCTCTTCCATTTTCTCGGTGTCCGAATTCGTTCGTTTTTTATCGTCCGAATAGCGAATTCGTTCGTTTTTTATTTTAAAAAAGTCACAACATGCCATGGCCCTTCAGAGGAAAAAATGGTTCATTATGTTGCAAGCTTTCAAACGGAACATATTACTGCATCAGATAAGTGAAGTAAACTGAAAAGTTGCTCTGTTTATAGATGTGGAGGTGGAGGCACTCCTCAGGCATTAAAATGTTTCCTCTTAATTTCCAGATTACAGAACAGGCCCTTGTTTCACTCAGGTCAGCAACCAGATGTGTCAAGGCCAGCTGACTGGCATTGTTTGCACGAAGACGCTTTGTTGCGCAACCATTGGACGCGCATGGGGCCATCCTTGTGAGATGTGCCCTGCTCAGCCTCAGCCCTGCCGCCGTGGTTTCATCCCCAACATCCGCACTGGCGCATGTCAAGGTAAGCCATTTGTGTTACATTAGTTACTGCAATTTAAATGTTTTCCTACTGTAGAGTAGATCTGAGCAATTGATTGAAGCCAGATGTTTCTTCCATCCTTTCTCATATATATACAGAGAGAGAGAAAGTGAGAGTATATTCAAAATATAAAGCATTTCTGTAAGTGTCAAGATACTTGTTAGGCTGCATTGACATAATAATGAAACCAATGTGTTTGTGGAAGAATGAATTAGACCCACAGACTGTGCATGAAACACAAGAGTGAAAACAATTCCATTTACTCATTGAGATAGAGTCTCATGTACTGCAATAGATGCCTTTTCCCTTTCTTGGGATAACCATTAAACAGCCATACTTCATGTTGCGTCTGCTTCATGTTACGTGTTTTCGTGTTGCGTCCTGCGGCAACCCGGAAGTACCAGAATGAGTTACTTTCGCGTTTTGCCGCTCGCGCATGCGCAGAAGCGGCGACTCGGCTTGCGTCAGTTCTGTGTTACGGACGGGCCTCTGGAATGGATCCTGTCCGTAACATGGGGTTCCACTGTATATCCTATGTCTATTAAGTGTCTATAATTTCCCCTGCACAGGAGCAGCTGGTGGAGAGGGCAGCCACAATAGTCTTGGCCTCCCAGCAGCTACTGTCACCATGGGACAGTGAGGGGGCAGGTAAGGGCAGCAGAGAGAGCAGGGTGGTTCGGGCACCAATCTGGCACTTCTGCTAGTGTGCCCTGCTGGCCTGACCTCATTGCTGCCCTACCCTATGCCACCCAAGTCTGCAGCAGTGACAGCACTGCAGTGCCACCATGTCCTGAGTGGTGCTCTCCTTTGGTGAGTGCTGCTGCCCCTATCCATAATCAAGGCCCCTGCCACCTTTGAACAAACTGCATTTTGGTAAAACAAGTGAACGAGTGGTTCCCAAAGTGAAATGTGGGGTTTCCTAGAAAGGGGTGAGAGCAACTACTCTCCTCCCCACCCCGCAGAGTTGTAACTGTTTTTCACAACTTACTGAATTTTGCAATATAGGAGAAATGTCCATTTTTACTCCCGGCCTTGGCCAGGCAAACTTTAAAGTACATTTTCTTGAAAATTGTGAGGGTTATTATAGTTATTAAGAAAATGTACTTCAAAGGTTTTTGTCCCTATAGGCACTGAGTATGTAATTAATGCAATTACGGGGCTGACACTAAAATCTGAGAGTCATGTAGAAATCCTCATTATAGGGACTGGTTCTAAAATTGGCAGCCTTAACAAAGCAGCATATTTGTCCTTGTACAAAATGAGTAAGTGACATAATTTCTGCTCAGTGGATTGAGACAGTGATCTTTTGCTTTCTAAGGTGAATTAATATAACAATAGGTCGTTCTATATCAGTCAGACATATGCGCCAATTTTATTCCATTGGATCGAATCTAATGTGGAATGAGTAGGAAAGAAGTACCCAGTAGTAATTTCCTGTAGTAACCAGTAGTAAATATATCCTTCCTCCTCCTTAGAACAGCTTTCTGCATCCTGGTTCCCTCCAGACGTCATTGGCATATAACTCGCATCAGCCTTAGCCAGCATGGCCAATGATGAATCATGGGAGTTGTAGTTCAAAAAATTTCTGGCAGACACTAGATTGGGAAAGTCTCACTGAAAGTGTCATAGGCTTAGGCTTAGGCCATGAAAGAAAAACACGTTTCAATAGACTTCCATAGGTCAGGTAGAAGAATTGGGTTCATGGCCTCGCACCCAAGAAAATAGTGTAATAACAGAACAATTGTTCATGTGACTCAGGAGGCAGTGGCATGGATGAACGTGAATAAAACTTTCTTTGCAGATCTTGCAGGGGGAACACAACAGTGTAAACAGCTTTTATTTTATGTAATGCAGCCATATGGGCCTCAGGCTTCGCGTGTGTACTTTGAACCAGCAGAACACTCTCAAAGACATTGAAGCACAGACATGAAATACACACATCGCTGTTTGCTACAAAACTACAATTTTTTATTCAGGAAAATTGGTATATTTTTTGAGAGAAGATATGCAAGCTTATATTCTGGCATGCACAAGAGGTGTAAATGTATACAAAAGTAGATTCAGGTAGGTAGCCATGTTGGTCTGACGCAGCCGAAATAAATAATAAAAAATAAAAATTGTCCAGTAGCACCTTATACCCAGTACAAACTTAGTTGGTCTCTAAGGTGCTACTGGACAATTTTATAATTTTTTATTCATGTATACAAAAGTGTGTGAAAGAAGCTGACGGTGGGAAGCAAAGTATGTGGTGTTTTAAAAAGATTTTAGCACTGCATCTTTTGCTCTGTCCAGCCTTCCTTAATGGTAGTACGCACTGTCAGAACTCATAGAAGTGTTTGTTTCCTACTTCTAGGGTTGGGGTTCCCAGTGTGCTGCCAAGACACTTCTGGACATCTCCCTTGGTGTCCGCTGAAGTGTATGGGCTGCCTGGAAAGAGAAGCACAGGCCCCAAGCAGCCTCACACTTTCCCCATCCATTTCCCAAAATGCCTCTGAGTCCCCACGTGTGCCCAGGGATTTTCTTCTTAGGAAGGGAAAGAAAGACTTGGGGGATTCTGGAACTGGTTCCTGGTCGGGAAAAGCCGTTCTGCTGGGACCCGGGAGAGCTTGCTACTTCTGCCTTCTTCTATGTGAAGGTAGCTCCACCGCCCCCCTTGGGGCAGGAGATAGCAGTTTACGGATTGCAAACAGGCAATAAAATGCTTAAAGTGCATTTTATAGGAAATGGGTGGAAGTTTGCAAACTGTGTGTCAGGCCTGGAGGTTTTCAAGGGTGTGCTCATCTATATGACTACTTTTTCTCTGATGCTTATGACTCCTCTAGTTTATGGAGAGAAATGATTAGAAGTATGCCAAGGATTCACTTGGCTCTGTAGCTTCAGTGCCCTTGAGAATGTTTTTCGGCATTTCACGGCTTTGGCTGCTGGTTAACTGAGCATGACAAATATCCTTAAACTGTGCAATGAACAGTTGACATTGTTGCAGAATTACACTGTGGAAATTGAAAACAGTGTGGGTATTTTGCCTGTGAACAATGTGCATTTAAAACAACCATTTTCTTTTTTACACTATGTAATTTCACAATTGCTTCTTATGGCGTTCTGAATGTGCTTCGCTCAACATGAATTAGGAACTTGGCTGCTGAGAAGCTTGTACTGTCAAATCATTTCAGAGAGAAGCAAAATATCAAAGGCATAAAGATAACATCAGACTTTTGACAAGGGACAAATCCTGAAAAGTGCTGAATATCCATAATTCTTATTAAGCCAGACACAAAGGCCAATTGCAAACATGGATTGAATTTGCTTTCCTGCACACAGTACTGTGTTCTTTTCGTTAACTAACAGAGAAACACAGGAACTGATTATGTGTGGCCTTTATTCAGACCATAGAATTGTGGAGTTAAAAAGCTATAAGGGACCACAAGGATCATCTAGTCCACCTGCCTGCAATGCAGAAATCTTTCACCCAATGTGGGGCTCGAACCCACAACCCTTAGGGAAGATAATGGAGAATCCCATTTTCAAGTCATAATCAGAAAAGATTCCCTATTTGAGATCCAGATGGAATTGCTATGTCTTCCAACCAAATGAAAGAAGCACTTGAAATCACATTTTGTGCATCCTCAGAACAATCCCATAAAGGTATTATATGGAACTATTTGACAGCCATTATCAGTTTTCCTAATTTGCCATTGAACTGAGCAACTGAGAGAATTCTGTTGTTGTACACCTCCTGACTTTTAATTCAAAAATATGGATTTAAAGTCCATGTCCAGATGTTCTTTCTCTTGCTTGCTGTGCTTGCCCTCCAGAGGAGGGCAACCAAAATGGTCAAAGGCCTGGAAACGATGCCTTATGAGGAACGGCTAAGGGAGCTGGGCATGTTTAGCCTGGAGAAGAGGAGGTTAAGGGGTGATATGATAGCCATGTTCAAATATATAAAAGGATGTCATATAGAGGAGGGAGAAAGGTTGTTTTCTGCTGCTCCAGAGAAGCAGACACGGAGCAATGGATCCAAACTGCAGGAAAGAAGATTCCACCTAAACATTAGGAAGAACTTCCTGACAGTAAGAGCTGTTCGACAGTGGAATTTGCTGCCAAGGAGTGTGGTGGAGTCTCCTTCTTTGGTGGTCTTTAAGCAGAGGCTTGACAACCATATGTCAGGAGTGCTCTGATGGTGTTTCCTGCTTGGCAGGGGGTTGGACTCGATGGCCCTTGTGGTCTCTTCCAACTCTATGATTCTATGATTTGATGGCACATAACTCATATCTTCTGCTTTTTACTTTGAGAGATTACGTGGGTTTGTTTTTTCTGTTTAGAACAATGGCACCGTGGAAACAGTGGCAGCAAACAACTGCCATGTCCAAGCCATCGTCTTCACTAGGACAAAGGGTACTAAGGGTACCACTGTTTTCTGTTCCTCTTCCATCTAGGCCTGTGCCAGCATCCTGATCTTTATTTGCACAGGTCCTTTTGCACAAGCTTTCCTGTGCCCCCTGTTTTAAGTGTAGGGTAGAAGCCCATCTTCCTTGCAAGTGTGATTCCCTTTGCATGCTTCTTCCAAAGAATGTATGTTCCTAAGTTTAAAGAAATCTGATGATCTTGAATGAGATTCTGCATGTTGGCTTGTGACCTTCCCTGATGTGTATGGTTCTGCTGTTGGCCTCTGGTGCTGGCTTGAGTTTTGTTTTCATGTGGCTTTTAGAAGAGTTTAGATTGTGAGCTGCCTTGTAACCAAAAGGGAGATTAAACTTATTTGATGACCCTCCCCAATCTATGAGGTTATACAAAGAGGCCTTCCTACATGTCCTGGTTGTAACTGGTAGGAAAGCTTCTGAGATGTGGAACCTCCCTGCCTTGGGAGATCTATCTTCCCCTAGCTGTGTTAGGTTTTAGCTGCCTGCTGAAGACCTGTTTATTTAGACAGGCATTTAGTCTTAGCTGTTTACATTCTATATTATTGGATTTAGGCATTACTGGATTGTTTGCATTCTATTAGAAATTTTTAGATGGATTGTTTTTTGATTAGCTTTCTTGAGCACTTCATTCTGGAGAGGCAGGATACAAGTAGTGTGTGAGAATGAAAGAAAGAGGAAAGAAAGAGAGAGAGAGAACACATACACATACAGAATTGTAGAATTGGAAGAGCCCAGGGGTCACCTAGTCTAGATTACAACTAGACAGATGGCCATCCAACCTCTGCTTAAAAACCTCCAAGGAAGGACAGACATGCCTCTTTTTTTAGCCACAATATAACTGGAGGAGGAGAAAGTTACATTGACAGATAGCACTTTATCTGCTGAGGAGCATGTTGCTTTGCAGTGGAAGCTTTGCTTAGTTTCACTGGCTGCTTCTGATGTGGTATGGCAGAGCTGCTCTTCAATACAAAAAGCCCGACTACACTTGTAGCTATAAACAGTAAAGCGAGCTTTAAAGTTGAAAGGTTTAAAGTACGTATGCTTTAAACCAAACATTTGGTTTCCTCTCTTGTACCTGTCTGGGAGGGACGCGGGTGGTGCTGTGGGTTAAACCACAGAGCCTGGAACTTGCCGATCAGAAGGTCGGCGGTTCGAATCCCCGCGACGGGGTGATCTCCTGTTGCTCGGTCCCTGCTCCTGCCAACCTAGCAGTTTGAAAGCACGTCAAAGTGCAAATAGATAAATAGGTACCGCTCCGGCGAGAAGGTAAGCGGCGTTTCCGTGCGCTGCTCTGGTTCGCCAGAAGCGGCTTAGTCATGCTGGCCACATGACCCGGAAGCTGTACGCCAGCTCCCTCGGCCAATAAAGCGAGATGAGCGCCGCAACCCCAGAGTCGGCCATGATTGGACCTAATGGTCAGGGGTCCCTTTACCTTACCTTTACCTGTCTAGGGGACGGGCCAAGCTGGAAGAGATGACCATTTGACATCTCTATAGTAATTAGTACACATTTATAATCAACTTAAAAACAGATGAGGAGCAATTCCAGCAGAGACTACCCTGATGTGAAACATCGCTCTAAGAACACATCTGGTTAGACATTGTAAGATTATAGAAACACTCAACAACAACAGATGTTAGTCCTGCCTTATCTACAGTAAAAGGGCACTGTAAATATGTATTAACTGGACTTGAGCTTTATTTCCTTACAAGTCCAACTTATGCCACTAGGATTGTGAATATTTCTGCCCACATGACTGGCTAGAACCACTCCTTCTAATAGCAGACTCAGGTGGTGAGTGCTGACAAGAATGTAGGCAAAATGAGGCCACTGAGAACAAGAAGCAGAGGTATCAGCATATGTTAGGGAAACACTGATGTTAACAAATACTTTAAAAAGCAACTGACAGCCTAGTGCAGAGGGAACTTGTTCAGTAGCCATGGAATTTTGAGTTCTCATGAGCACATGCTGGCATCCAGACAGAGGTGAGAAATACTCATGTCTGACACCTATGTTTCTATATCCCTGGAAAGGACTCGAGTTGATTCTGGTGAAGTGGGGTTTGCTGGACCATAGGATGGCATAGTGGGAACCACAACATTCATGGAAGTGGGCAGAACAATGTCCTATCTGACAGACTCTCCTGCTGTCAGTGTCTCCCACCTATAAATGGTCACAATAATATTTTGATTTCATCTTAGTATTCTGCTGAACCAAAAGATCTACAAGCCCTTTTTCATATGAGAAATGAAGCATGAAAAATATAATAAGAGCTATTTACAGAGATGGAAACCAATGTGGCTTCTAACCTGTGGCCCTATGAAACCACTGAAATCAACTTGATATGTGCTTTCATTTGGCTAGTTCAGAACCTCACTGTGTAAGACTGTGTCCAACCAAATTTCAGACCTAATTTATGTACATATGTAAATATCAATAGCTTCTCTACCTTCAGTTGCTGATGTAGGAAGGCTCCATTCATATTTCACTTCCTGATTTCTTTTCCATAGAACAGTTTAACATAATGCAAGTTGCTGTCTCCCCCCCCCCTCCTTGTTTATTTTTACCATAAATCAAACTAAAGCTGATAATGATTAATAAAGTTCCTTAAATACTAAAATGTTTTCACTGCAGGGAGAGAGGGAAACTTAGCCTATTTTTGTTTCCTGCTAGTAGAGCAATTAATTATTTAATAATTTAATATCTGCAACTCATTTAGCTGTGAAACATTCTCTTGTGAAGGAGTCAAACAGAGACACTCTTTGTAGAAGTAGTGGCCACCAGAGAATTCATATATTGCTGTTTGCACATTAATTTGCTACTTACAACATCTGTAAATTGTTAATATTAGCTACTGCTCTGCTGACACAGTTGGCTGCATTTGAATAAGCAACATTGGCAGATAAAAGGTCTACTTATACTGAATGCCTCCATGCATTGAGTGCACATTGAAGCAGAAGGCTAAAGGTCAAACCCTGTACCTTACAGCTAAGAACTGAAAGAGGCTATTGGGAATAGTGTCGTGGTTACTAATACCACGTGTCTGGTGGGACTTGACTTTGGGCGAATAATTGCAGTGCTGAAATCTGCCCTCCAGTGTCTCAAACGTTTTCTCTCCTTCACTTTTTTTTTGCCTTATTCTCAGAGCACTTTAGAATTTCAGGGGATGGTGGTTTCCCCCATTTTTGAGCTTACCTTATTGTTTCAAGGTGGCCAAAGGTGATATATGCATTTTGCCTTCCAGTAAAGATTTCTCCTGCACTCTGCTGCCTTCCTGCCACTCCATGCTTCCTAATCTGAAAAAGCCCCATGGGATGAGTTACCTTACGGCGTCTTGCCCTGGGCTTTAAAACACAGGAACCCCCAGAAACTCCATAGCGCAGACTATTAGTGAGATGATTTGTTGAATCAAAGAAAAGGCACTCACAAAGTACCCTTTGGTCACCTCAGAAGTAACAGAAGCATAACAAATTCCTTCAACCTGCCCATGAGAACTTTACCAAGATATCCTCTCCCCCTTGATAATTTTTGAACACAATTTCTTTTCTCATTAACTGATGAAGATTGGTTGAAAAAATCCACAGGAGAAAATTTTGGCGAAGAGGTAGAGTGAATTACACATTTCCCCCCAGCACTTCCTCCTGCCCAACCTATTGTCATTTTGTAATAGTTGTCTTAATGTAATTGTTGTCTTAAAGAGAAGCTTGCTCTAGTTCGTCTTATACTACCTCATTGGCCAATTACCCTTCTAAGCCCCAGCTCTGTTAAATCTCTGGCTGATCACCTGAAGTCTTCTTGCTGGTTTTTTCTTTCAAGCTAACATACTGAAATATAGTGACATCAGAGGTGGTTTTAGGGTGGCACAACCAATGTGGCAGAACTGGGCACCGCACTGCAAGGGGGACCACAACAATTCTATAGAACAGACCACAAGAGGCAGGGGGTACCAAATTTGCATCGCACAGGGCACCAATGAAATTTGAGAGCCCAAAGTCTGCCACTGCTCCCATTGGCTTTTCAAAGGACTTTGGCGGGAGACTTCCTCAGTCCTTGCAGACCTTCTTAACTTCAGCTTTCATTGATTTCAGCATTAAAGCATTGGGTCTTTCTTTCTTCCTTCCTCACTTCCTAAGCCCCCTATGGACACTGGTTGTTTCCCCTGGCAACAAGAGCTTTCCATTAGAAACTCTCAGACTTGTCTCTTTTTCTTCAACACATATCTCCACAGTCTTCCGAAGCCCCTTAAAAAATGCTGAGTCTGCCCTCTTATTCTCTCCAGTCAGACCCTCCAACCAGTCCCCAGGGTCTCATTGGAATCCCAAAATTTCATTGGCCTATAACTACAGACCAATATATTTGAGTGGAATGGCCTTTTGGATTCTACTGAAATGTATGAAAGTTGAATTCTGTAGCCAAGTGTCACAACTGAAACCTTATGCGTTACATAATAATATTTTTGGCTCATCAGTTTATCTGCCTCCTGGCAAACTACCAATGGTACCCCAATACATTGTACAGTGGTACCTCTAGTTGCGGACACGATCCGTTCTGGGGTGCCGTTCTCACCCCAAAAAGTCTGCAACTAGAGTGGCGATTCTGCGCAAGCGCGGAGCGCTTCTGTGCATGTGTGAAGCACGCAGAATGCTTCTGCTCATGTGCGAAGCGCACAGAATGCTTCTGCACACGCGACGAAACCCGGAAGTATACACTTCTGAGTTTGCTGCGTTCGCAAGCCGAAGAGACGCAACATGAACCTAACACAACACGAGGTATGACTGTATCTGGCATCATTTAGGAATAAAAGTTGTCTCCCCCTTTCACACTATTACCTTGATAGTGTTTGAAACAGCACCATCTTGTTGCATTTAGATTTCTCCCATAAAAATACAGTTTCTTAAAGGCATCATCAACAGTCTGTGAACCTGTGGGTATAGGGTGATATATAAATTCAATAAATAATACTAATGATAAGAGTCTGCAAAATTCTTAATGTGCCATTTAAACATGCTAAAATCTGTATATAGGTGCGGGATGTGTTGAGGATTTTTAATGTGCTGAATTAGCACTGCAGAGATGAAAAAGAAACTTAAGTGCCTGTGTCATGGGGTTCTGGGTGGAAAGATCGGTCACCATTGCACCTGCCATCCAGACAAAGGGCAAAAATCTGGCCTCTCTATTGAAGAATGTCTGCAGAGTCATTGAGCTTTTTCAGACAAAGTTCTAGACCCTTGAATGCATAAGTCATTTTTTATTAGAAAGAAAATTGATTGTTCTAATGTACCCTCATTATAAGTGCTGTTCCTCTTGAACAGCCTATATTGTAAACCAAAAACTAAAAAAAGGCAATTATAGGAAGGACATGCAGGAGTCCACATGGCTTTACATCATCTCTATTCTATGCATTATGGAGGCTGTTTATTTCTAAATAAACTCAGCATAGTTTCAGCAGCAAAGTATAAACACTTCTGCAAATTTAGTTACAACTGAAGTTTGGCAATCAATGGTTATAATAAACTATGTTTAGCTAGATGTCTACATTGAAAAGTCTTTCAAATTCTTATTGTTTGCAATGTATGTGTCTTCAGGTTTCTGGAACTAGAATTGTTTTTGTTCGTTGGTTGGTTTTAAATAGAATAATTCCTTGTAATGTGGAAATTTAATAGTGTAGAAGCAAAATGGGGCCATCTAAAATAAGATGGTAGCTTCTCCATACTCAGCAGATGCAGAAGTTACAGAAGTTCTTAAATAAAAATAACATAAACTTTTAAAACGCTCCAGAAATGGCTGCTTACCCAGTCATAGGGTGGGCAGCTGTTGTGGCCCATTGCAGATGACTGCCATCCCCCAGGGATGCCAACAGTTTGGGGAATTCCCAGGCCAGCCACTGGGGATTGGTGAGGCTTTCTCACCAGGTGATTGATTTGAATTCCAGCCAGTCCAGCCGGGCCGAGTGGGCGGGGTTTGGGAGGCCAGCAGCACTAGATCGCAGGGACCTTTGAGGTTTCAGGATTTGTGGAATACCGATGAGCATAGAGGTAACTAATCCCATCGTCTGGAGATGGAGATTCCACATTATTGTTGCCCTCAGCAAGAAAACACATTCGTGTACATTGTATTAGCATTCACACGAGGTTTATTTTCATTTATGATATTGAAAATGCATATTTTATTTGCAGATGTTGATGAATGTCAGGCAATCCCTGGAATCTGCCAAGGGGGAAATTGCATCAATACAGTTGGATCGTATGAGTGCAAATGCCCTGCTGGTCACAAACAGAATGAAGCAACTCAGAAATGTGAAGGTAAGTGTAACAGACTGGGAAAAAACTCATACATAGTGTTCACTGCCTGTTGTTTTATGATATATTGAGAGTATGGGAGACATAGTTTGGGGTTTAGAGTCTGGACCCTAACAGAGAAATTCAGTCGGATGCTTGATAGGAACACCAATTTTCATTTTCTCCCATAAAACACCTGCCATGTACACTTTAAAGGTAAAGGGACCCCTGACCATTAGGTCCAGTCGTGACTGACTCTGGGGTTGCGGTGCTCATCTCACTTTACTGGCCGAGGGAGCCAACGTTTGTCCACAGACAGTTTTTCCGGGTCATGTGGCAAGCATGACTAAGCTGCTTCTGGCGAACCAGAGCAGCGCACGGAAACGCCGTTTACCTTCCCTCCGGAGCGGTACCTATTTATCTACTTGCACTGGTGTGCATTCGAACGGCTAGGTGGGCAGCAGCAGGGACCAAGCAATGGGAGCTCACCCTGTTGTGGGGATTTGAACTGCCGACCTTCTGATCGGCAAGTCCTAGGCTCTGTGGTTTAACCCACAGCGCCACCCACGTCCTTGCACCCTATTTATTTTTGCTTCTTCCAGCTATTCCCTTTCCGTTTTTTGAAATTTGCCAAGACACTTCATCCTCCATTTCCTTCCTGCTTCAGTCTGTCAAGCAATCTCAGCATCATGGGACAGAGACTCTAAATCCCTTCTCTCGTTCTCTTGTATAAGCATTTCTGGAAATATTCCAAACCCTCCCTTAGGCTTAAGAACTCTTTTTTGACCCCTTCTACCATTAAATGAATTGTAAGACCTAAGAAGATCCATGGTGCTGACCATGAGAGAGTGAGGTAACGTAATCTGATTGCACAGGTGTTTGAGTGAGAGAGGAACAGTGGAAGACAAAATCCGTTTAATCATGAACAGATGAACCACATATATGTTATATGTAGATTAATTATGTTTTAACTTATTTGCTCATTTTAACTGCACTTTGACAGGAAAATCTGAGTTCTTGGGAACAGTGTTGGGGGGCAAGTTAGCAAGACCAATCTTTTTTCTCGCCTGCAACATTCTTTAAAATTGTACTCCTTTACAATTCCTGCTAAATAACAGACATTGTAACTATGAATACAATTGGTTAAGCTTTGAAGAAAAGCTAGCAAAACAGAGGATATAACTCCAGTTTTTAATGAAGGAAAACAAACATTTTGTTTAGGGAAGTTTTTAATGTTTGATGTTTTATCGTGGTTTTAATATTTCGTTGGGAGCCACCCAGAGTGGCTGGGGAAACCCAGCCAGATGAATGGGGAATGAATAAATAAATTTATTATTATTATTATCACTGAGAAAATATTTGCTTGGAACTATATCATAAATAAATCAGTTTTGGAATAAATAATAAAGGTAATGGTAACAATAAATAGAGAACTGTTGTATATTTTCACCATGAGAAATCCTTTATCTTCTCTTAGTGAAAATTTGGAAATGTACTGTTACTTGCGCAACAGCAACTGAAACAAATTAGGTGAAAACGGCTTTAGTTTCTAAATTTAGCTGTACATAGTACAGATATTGCGTAGGCAAAGCAAGTGTGGGTATGTCCTTGGCTTTTGTGCTGTAATGTGGAATTCACAAGTTATTTGTTTTTGAAACATGTAACATGTAGGCAAGAAATGCTATTATTATTTCCTTCTACCCTTTCCCTTCTCCTCCTCCTCCTCCCTTTTCTCAACTCCTTCTTGCACACAGATCACACATCCCTTTTCATGCATTCTCCCCTCACCTGTTAGGTCCTCCAGCTTTGCCCATACACACCATTTTCACCTTCTTCGACACCTTTTTCTACCTCCTCCTTTTCTTAACTCTTTTGTACACAGACCATCCCCATTTCTATGCTTTGTCCTCTCTCCTATTCAGCAGCCCTTTTCTGTACACACGCCATGCTGAAAAAGTGCTACTGTGTCATTAGGATGAATAGACGCTTAAGAGTAAGCCTACCAGTTTGTTCAGTTAGCAAATGTTAAGATCAAGTGGTGGATGTTGCACGTATATGGGTAAAGGTAAAGGGACCCCTGACCATTAGGTCCAGTCGTGGCCGACTCTGGGGTTGCGGCGCTCATCTCGCTTTATTGGCCAAGGGAGCCGGCATACAGCTTCCAGGTCATGTGGCCAGCATGAATAAGCTGCTTCTGGCGAACCAGAGCAGCACACGGAAACACCATTTACCTTCCCGCCGGAGTGGTACCTATTTATCTACTTGCACTTTGACGTGCTTTCAAACTGCTAGGTTGGCAGGAGCAGGGACCAAGCAATGGGAGCTCACCCCGTCGCAGGGATTCGGACCTTCTGATCAGCAAGTCCTAGGCTCTATGGTTTAACCCACAGCACCACCCGCGTATATGGGTACTTGCGTGTTAATAAAATTGTAGAATCATAGAGTTGGAAAGGACCCCGAGGGTCATGTAGTTAATCTCCTGCAGTGCAGGAATCTCAACACATGGTTCCTCATCCAGTTTGAAACCATGCTGGACCCTGCTTAGCTTTGCAAAAGTTTTATTGCAGTTTTATTGCTGCAACACTAGGACTAATATATCTTCTAAATTACTACACTGAATCATTAAGATGTTGAAGACAACACATGGTACCTACCAGCAGTGAAATAAATTCTGTGAAGCTGCTATGGAACATTTGAGGGCTGTGTATCCTGTATTTCTTTCACATGAAGCAGTGGAAGAATTGAAGTGGGGGAGTTTTAAACAGCCATTTCTCCCCCCCCCCCTTTCAGTCTTCCTCCCTTCTTGCTGTACTCAAACAATGAAAGAGTTTGAGTAAAGTGGGGGTGGAGAGACACTTCGATGAAAAATGTGGTTTAAAACAATGGCAGAAGTTTAAGTGAAGCAGGGGTGCAGTGACACTGAGGGGTTGTTGTTGTTGTTTAAAACAATTTTAGCAAAGAGAATAGCTGAGATAGACGAAACCCAGAAGCTAGCACTAAAAAGCTAACATAGCAGAGCCTTTCTGAACTCCCTACTTCCTTGTTTTAAATTGCCACTTTCCCCTCAGTGTCACCCACTGTTCACTCTACTCTGTGAACTCTACCACTTGTTTTAAAATCACCACTTTTCCCCTGTCATTTTTTCTCCACCTCTGCTCTCATTTAAAACGTCCATTTCCTCTTCATTCCCCCTTGCCACAGTTCCTCTCTCAGTGAACCTCCATCCCCACTTTACTCAAACTTCTGCCGTTGTTTGAATCACCTACTTTTTTTGCTTCCGGTCTCTACCCTTCTCACTTTATTCAAACTTCTCCCACTTCCATTTCTCAGCTGCCTCACATGAGAGAAATAAAGAATGCAGAGCCCTCAAATATTCCATTGTATGGAGGTACTTTACTCAAACCTCTCCCATTGTTTTAAACCAGCATTTCCTCTCGTTTTGCTTCCTCCCTGCTTTCCTCAAGCTTCCCTCCCTTCTGGCTCCTATGCCATGGCACTGCTGTTGTGAAAACTGCCTTCTGTTTTGCTTCCCCACCTCATCCTGACTTCATGCAAATCCAGCTCCTAGTGCGGGCTGCATAACGACAGCCTTACATACATATATTAGGGTTGCCATATTTCAGGAAGTGAAATATTTTGGGGGAAATTTGCCAAAGAAGCAACATTGGTTTCATGGGCTGGCATATGCCCAGGGTTTCCCGGACGTTTTAAATAATTTTAGAAAATTTCACCATTTTCGACATACAGTCCTAACATATATGACGTTTTATTGGAAGGGGTGTGGGTGGGTATAAAGCTTCAGACAGGGCTGAAAGTGTAGCAGACATTACCTATTCCTGGCATGAATCAGTTAGAAAAACAAGCTATTGTATGTTTTAATGTAAAGAAATCTGAATGCCACAAACCATGAAAAGCTTAGTGACCTATATAAATATACTTTTAAAATAAATTTTATATTTGCAGCTTTACCAATAGAATGATTAATTATTTCTGAGTATTTAGAACTTAGTGAACTTATATATGTCAGGCAAGGCTAATTATTTTAAAACATTTTTTGAGATATGTGCTATTGGGGAATAGAGTACATTCTGAACTAATTCATGATGGAGTTCCACTCTGAATAAGTGAGTGGTCAAAAACAAATCAGAAAAACAACAAGCAAATGGCCTTATGGGTGGAAAAAAATAGTTAAGTAATTCAGTCGTCATCCATGAATCTCTACAGTCATTGGTCCTGGAAATGAATTGGCAGGCAATCCACTGGGTCCAGCCTTCTTCCAGAGGGGCTTCTTATGGGATGGGGAAACCTCCTTAAAAACAAAGGGTTGTTTGTCATTTCTGTTTTATTGTACTCTCATAGCCTCATACCTGGAATTGCTTGGAAATTCTAGGAAACCAAAATATCACTGTGGTTTTCAAATCAGTGGTTAAAATCAGTGTAGTTTTGAAAGGTGCAGTCCGCCATCTTGATTCAAAATGGCTTTCAGTTGTATCCAAACATAGATGAAAACCCCTTCCTTGGCTTCAAGAACTATCGTGCAAAATTTGGTCATTAGTATCTTGAGAGGTATCCAAATGCACAGGGAACAGCTTTCTAAAACAGATAGTAGATTTTTATTGATTTATGTAAACCACTTTGTGAAAGGGCGCCTGAAATTAATAAAAGATGCTTTAGGTTTTTGAAGGTAAACATTATTTTAGGGGTTAAGTTGAGCTCCCTCAGTGCAGGAAACGTTTCAAAATATGAGAGTATTGACAAAATTGGGCTTATTATAAGGCTCAAAGAGCAAGAGAGAGCACGAGAACTCAGTCAATAGAAGAATACTTGTTTTAATCTGGATTTTCTTTTAAGTGATCTCACCAGCAAGTATTTAGTTCACTCCCTTCCCCTCTCATATATGTAAAGCCAGATCAAACATTGCAAAGGGGCAAACGTGTTGCAGGCCTCACCTAGGCAAGATGCCAGTTTTTAACAGGAATGGTATGACTTTGACATTAACTATCCATTTTTACTTTTTTTAAAAAAGAAAATAAACTAAGAGTCATGTAATTTCAGTTTCTTTTTTACCTTTTGGACTTGAAGAACCAGATGTGCTTTAGCATGCTTAAAAGAAACGTTTTTCCTGGCAGGAATGTGAAGAAGTATTCACATTACATTCTCAGTACTTTGCTGACCAAAATTGCTTAAATAACTTAAGAGCACAAAACCGACTGTAACTCAGTAGAACTTGTACTCTGGTCTCATGGATCCACGGGTTAATTAAATTTTTTATACTCTTTACAAGATTTTCTTTTTATTTCTGAAGGATTTTAGTTTAGTGTAGTAGTAGTAGTAGTCTAGTATTAAGGGAAAACTATAAAGGCTTAGTGATTTTTCTCAGTGTTCCTGGAAATACACATTTAATCCTTAATTCTGTCGGTATCATGTTTTTCTTTTTTAGAAAACCCAGCACAAATAAAAATATTTTTTTGTTCGTGGTACTTTACATTTTAAAAGCATTTGTTAAGTTTATATACATAATAAAAAATATTATAATGCTTCTGAAAGTCACTTGTCTTTGGCCGTCATTAGACATTTTCCCCCTCATTAGACTTTTTTTGGGAGACAGGGAAAAGTCCCTAGGCTTGTCCACTCCCTACCCAACCCTTCACTAGTTTACTTTCCTCTATATTTACTCTTTATCCACATTTTGTTAAATTAGATTAATTTATATTGGCACGTGTTTCTTCTTGCTTATTCGCCTAAGTAAGCAAGACAGTACAGGGATTTTTAAACTACTAGCAACAAAAGTTCAATAGCCAAATGGATGCACAAACACTCCCAGATTAAGTATTCCTATACCAGTGTATAAGTTAACAGGTTCATGGATTTGTGTGAACAGACACACAAACAGCTCATCAACAAATGGTAAGTACATTTTATATACAGTGGTACCTCGCAAAACGAATGCCTCGTAAGACGAAAAACGCGCAAGACGAAAGAGTTTTTCGTTTTTTGACTTGCTTCACAAGAATTTCCCTATGGGCTTGCTGCGCAAGATGAAAACATCTTGCAAGAGCAACTCATAGCACGCGGTGTGGTAGCCTTTTTTGAGGTTTTTGGGAAACCGTGCTTCGCAAGACGAAAAATTCGCAAGACGAAGAAACTCGCAGAACGAATTAATTTCGTCTTGCGAGGCACCACTGTATTTAAAATGCTTCTAATACAGCAAATGATGAAAAGGGAACATGCAACTATTCAGAAATGTCTTCAAACTTTTTTTCTGGCAAGGTTAATTTCCAATTATTATATCCTGTTCATTGAAGGCATTTTGGTAAAGGAGATGACCTCTAGCTCACAAGCAGGGAAGTTGTTTTGCTTGGCAAGCAGGCAGGCTGGCTGGCTGGCTTTTTAGTAAAATGTCCCACAGGTGGGAATTTGCTATCCATTTTATGGCCATGTCCAGTCCCGTCCTAGGTGTAATGCTTAAAATATAACTTCTTCTCTCTCTCGCCTTTCACAACGCTTAACAACATTTTCACCCTCATTTTTCTTCTTCTTTCAGTTAAGAGGTACAGTGGACGCTCGGGTTACGAACGTGATCCGTGCGGGATGCACGTTCACAACCCGCAGTGTTCGCAACCCACGTCTGCGCACGCGCGGGTTGCGATTCAGCGCTTCTGCGCATGCGCAGCCACCGAAACCTGGAAGTAACCCATTCCGGTACTTCCAGGTTTTGGCGGTCCGCAACCCGAAAAAACACAACCTGAAGCATCTGTAACCTGAGGTATGACTGTATTTGTGTTTAATTGGATGTTTGTCTTTACTGTTTGACAGAACTGGCTTAAAACAGTGTTGGCTTGGTCCTTGATTTTAAAGGACTCGGGAGATTTTATGGTGATGATGGCTAAACATTCTTTCACCTCCTAAGGGCCAAGTCATGTGCAGCAGACGGGCTTAATACTCATCCACTATGTGTTCCAAGAGAGCTCTGCAACGTTTGAAGGAGAGATGCATGGTTTGTAAACGAACTGTGCACACTCTCCAAGAAACAAAATCTTAGAGTTGCGTACGCAGTCCCAGTGGTAGAGCTTTTACGTGTAGAAGGTCTAAGATTTAATCTCCAGGACAGGTGGTAAAGACTCCTTCTTGAAACTCTGGAGAATTGGTGGCATTCAATGTAGACAACATGGAGGCAGATGAACAAACGGCCTAAGTACAGTGGTACCTTGGGTTAAGTACTTAATTCGTTCCGGAGGTCCGTACTTAACCTGAAACTGTTCTTAACCTGAAGCACCACTTTAGCTAATGGGGCCTCCTGCTGCTGCCGCGCTGCCAGAGCCCGATTTCTGTTCTTATCCTGAAGAACTATTTCTGGGTTAGCGGAGTGTGTAACCTGAAGCGTATGTAACCCGAGGTGCCATTGTATAAGGCAGGTTCCTGTGTTCCTAAACTTGCTTTTTAAAATTAGTTTTTATTGAAGCTTTTCTAGTGTTACAGAACAAACAAATAAACAAGGAAGCGTACCATATTTCCCCCTGTATTGGACAAGGTTTTTTGACTCAAAAATCACATCAAAAAACTGGGGTTGTCCAATACATGGATAGTAGCATGGCGGGGATGGGGAGGGGAGAAGTGCCGCGCCGCCAGCCAGCTCTTTGACAGGAGCGCAAATTCACCCGATGCCGCTGCGCATGGGAAGCACTCCCTGGATCGTTTCCCGTGTGCGACGGCATCGGGGGAGGTTGTGCTCCTGCAAACTGGATGGCCGGAGGGAGCGCAAATTCACCCTATGCCACTGCGCACGGGAAACAATCTAGGGACTGTTTCCTGCCCACAGCTGTGTGGGGGGAGAGGCTCAACAGCTTTGGGCCATTTCCCCTCATTTTCTTAATATTTAGTCCCCCAAAATGGGGGGAGGTCCTTATACAAGGCGATGTCTTATAGACAGAAAAGTACGGTACATATAACATCTCCATTTTTTTACTCAGAGTCAGTTCGTTTATGTTTTGTGTGAGACACTATTCTCATGGACATAATGCAATTGCGGGGTGGGGGAGATGGGGAGGTAGAGAGATGGGAGGGTAACGTTCTTTCGTTCAGTTGCATAGCGTTTGGGTAGGGTATTGTGTCAGCATCACGCCGGTAGGTCCTTTATTTGTAAATTTATTTATTTTTATTGGCATTGCAAGAGATCAGGGGGTCAGGAGCCTGGTTGGTTGCTTTCAGTTGGTTGCAGTGTGGCTTGTTTGTTTGTGTTTGGGGGCAGGGTTGTGTGGTCAGATTAGCCATATTGTTTTGTATGCATCATAACTAACACTGGAAGGACTCCATCAGGAGCGAACATGGGCTACTGGTACCAAAATGGGTGGGAAACCGCCCAACTAGAAAAGTTAGCCAACAAACTTAAATTAGCACAGGGACAAGCAAATGAGGATCCCTTCATGCTGGTGTGATTCCCCTTTGTCACATACACAACACAACAAGACAATGAACTAAACTTGTTCTGTTCAAATCATCAAATGGCAGATGAAACACATGCCTTTTTTATCAAGCTTTCTGTTAACACTGACCTCATGGTTTATTTATTTAGCTGTTTTTTGTGTTTAATATACATAATTTTAATATACATAATTTGTGTCTTAAATACAAAAAACTAGCACCTTGAGTAGGCTCAGAATGCTATAGAAAGCCAGTGTCCTAGCACAAAGCAACTGTTGCATTCTGCACCAGTGACAAGTTCTGAACACCTTTCAAGTGAGGAATTCCATAGCTATAGATAAAGGCTCAAGGATTTGGACTCCTCTTATGAGAACATTATGAGGACAATGTTCTTCATTTTTCTTTTTATCCAACTTAAAAGGCAGCTGAGGCAGAATCATCTGGCTATAGATTGAGACGTACAAACCCTACAGAGTTTCGCATAGCTTCAAAATGGAAAACATAAGTCAGTTCAAGGTTTGTGGAAACTTGGCCTAAGCTTGAACAAAATGAATCCCAGTTTAAACCTGGGCCAGCCTCCAAGTTCGTTACAAAACCTGAAAGCTGGCAACTTTTAACTGGTGATAGATTGCATAAAGAGATTTACAAGGAGCTCTGACTACATGTACCAGAGGTCACTATAAAATGGCATTGCTTTGTGAGAATCATATTAGAGATAGTATAGGAACAACTATATGGTTAGTATAAGAGCATAGCAGTATTGTCAAGTTTCACAGTGTGGTTTGAAAGCAATGAAAATTTTAAGCTCCATCTCTCACCAGCTATATGCTGGTAGCCCCCCTCCCTTTTATCTTCTTTTCTTTTTCTTTTTTTTCTTTTTAAGAGAAGGGAACAGAAAAAGACACATTCTCTTTTTAAAGGAAAATAAAGTACACGGAGAAAGACAAGAAAAGAAACAGCATGTACAGTGGTACCTCGGGTTAAGTACTTAATTCGTTCCAGAGGTCCGTTCTTAACCTGAAACTGTTCTTAACCTGAAGCACCACTTTAGCTAATGGGGCCGCCGCACCACCAGAGCACAAATTCTGTTCTCATCCTGAAGTAAAGTTCTTAACCTAAAACATTATTTCTAGGTTAGCGGAGTCTGTAACCTGAAGCGTATGTAACCTGAGGCACCACTGTACTATTCTAATGCTTTGCGCACTTTAGTACAGTGTGAGGCATACACCATAGAACCAATGGGGACCGCATATCCCCATAAGAACTGACCTAGACCTGCAATCACAATCTGAGGCCCTTCTTTGTGTGTACCTCCTCCACAAGAGTTCTAGAAGGCGGCAACACAATAACAGGCCATATGCCACATGCTGCATAGTCTGATAGGTGATTTTGGTGCCCCCCTCCGGGGAGAGGGGCTGGTTTTGCCAACCCCTAGATGCACCTGTAGGTTCCTTTGAGCCTGTAGGTACCTAAAGCAAGAAATCTGGGGTCTTCCTTGAACCTTCCCAGTCAAGTTAAAAATAGAAAAATCAGACCCTCCAAGTACCCCTATTTTCCAGGGATGTCCCTGGCTTAGAGAAGCCATCCCGGTTTCTGATTTGATCCCGGAATATCCCACTTTTCCTTAGGATCTTCCTATTTTAATTGGAGAAATGTTGGAAGGTATGGTAGGATGTTCCTGAAGAAATGTTGGAGGGTATGGAGCTATCCAACCCCTGAGCCGTCTGAAGGCAACCCTGTATCGGGAGGTGTTTGTTTAAATGTTTAATGTTTTATTATGTTTTTATATATGGTGGAAGCTGCCCAGAGTGGCTGGGGCAACCCAGTGGGGTATAAATAGTAAAATTATCATTACGGAATGGGATGTCCTTATTTTCATCAGAGAAATGTTGCAAGATATGAAAAACTACTTAAAAGCATGTAAAGAAGACTTTGTGCCCCTTTTAGGTTCTTGACTGTGACCAAAGGTGGGACGGGACAAGCAGAGAGTGGAGGCAATGGAACACAATAGAAGAGACAGCGAAGGAGAAACTACCTAGAGTGGGAATGATCCTGACATAGTCTCTTATAGACTTGGGAAGACTGAATAAGTTTACACCAGGCATGGCCAAATATGTCCCTCCAGCTGTTTTGGAACTACAGTTCCCATCATCCTTGACAGCTGGTCCTGTTAGCTAGGGATGATAGGAGTTGTAGTCCCAAAACAGCTGGAGGGCCAAGTTTGGCCATGCCTGGTTTACATAATCTAGTTGAGGACAAGACTCATAAAGACTGAACAATGCGGTTCCATGAGATATCTCTTAAAAGTCCAGTTTTCTGAGGGGTGGTGTAGCACATAACACCTTGTAGGCAATGATATGCTTTGTGCAATTATGTGTAGAGTGAAAATCTAAAAGTCATGGTCCTGGGAGGCCGAATGAAAGCAAGGATGAGTAATTCCACCTACTTCGGAACAAAAGCAAAACATTTGTTCCGAAATGGTTTAGTCACCCCTATGAGGTTATAACTTACGAACTATATTATACACTTCCCCTCCTGTGTGTCTGTCATCAGAATGACACAATGCAACACGGAATGATCCTGCTGTGAAACATACTCATGTCAGGAAGATTATGTGTATGAGACACTCTCGGGAATTAATCCCCTGTTTAAGGTCCAGAAATAATTCCCGCTCTCCACTTTCCACGAGAAGCTCACAAATTCTACTACACCTAAACCGCCTTTTCTATTCACCACATTCGTTTATGCAGGGATCTGCTTGGTGACTGTAACATAGGGAAAAAAACCTTGATATAGAGATCTGAATTGCAGTGAAAGTGAATGTACTGTTTTCATTTCTAGACTAGGGTATATTAGCAGACATTTCTCTGATCCTGGTGGAAATAAAGGGATACATTTTATACCCTCTTGTGGTCACTTTGGAGTAATTCATTCTTGGGGCACATGCTTATTAGAACAAGCAGACTTAAATATAAACGCTCTGCTTTGCTTTTTTTGGCTGTCACATAGTAAGCACCTACATTTCACTTTGTAATGAGATCACTTAATTCCTGCCTTGGTTTTTTGAGAATGTGTTGTTTTGTTTTGTTTTCCTGACAACAAGTATGGTCAGGGTAGTGGCTACAATGGGAGAAACTGGGCATGCTGTATTCATTCCAGCTCTCGAGAAGTTGTAAGACAGAAGTGGTTGTTGTTGTTTCTTTAAAAAAAAGCTATAAACATGATTGTACTTCTTCCTGACACACATTACACAGTGTATGATCCTCTGCATGTTCAGTAATGGCAACTAGAATCAAATTGTATGTGTTTTCTGTTGTGTAGTGAAATTTGACTCCAGTTGTCATTACTGAGCATGCTGTATTGCGTTTGAGCATGCCCAGTAACATTATATATACAAATGTGGCAGGTGTGATACATTGGCACAGGGAACTTAAAGAAGTCCAATATTTCCTAGCCCAGACCATATGCTAAACACATTAGGTGGTGTAGTTAGAGCACAGTACAAATATTTGTATTCATAATACACATCAAAAGTGGTTTACAACGAACATATGTTTATGCAATAAAAAGCACATACAAATTTAAAACCAGAGATCAGCTTTTACAGGTAGATATTTTCTTAATTGCCTGCAATCTATGATGGCATAGATAAGTTTCCAGAGGTCATTTAAATATTCAAAGAGACAGCACCTATTGCTGTTGGCAGAGCATTCCACACTAAAGGCTTGATGATGCCAAAGGCTTGGGTTCTTGTTGCCGTCACGTGAGCCTTGCCAGTTGGTGAGGAGCAGGGGCAACTAACAAGGTTCCTGCAGGTTAATTCAAGAAATGAGCTGGGATATAAATGTTTAGGAACCTCGGGTACCTGAACCTAAGTTGTGCCACAAATGGCAGGGGGCTGAGGAATATTCAGCCAGTTCTACTTTCTGAATGCAACCCTAAATATTAGAGTACAAGCACCATAATACTGTGCCTCTGATACCCTTCCCACTAAGTGAGTCAAAGAGGATACCATGGTCTGTTGGTATCAAAAGCTGCTGAGAGATCAAGCAGAAGTAACAGGGTTGCGCTCCCCCATCTCTCATGATAAGGTCAGAGCGATCAAGGTTGTTTTAGTTCCAAAATCAGGACTGAACACAGATTGTAGCAGATCTAGCTAATCAATCTCATCTAGGAACTGCTGCATATAGGAATCGGTCTCATCCAGGGATTCCTAAGGAAGAAAAAAGATTTTAAAAGTGTTCTTCATCTGCTTCTGTCTCCAGATATTAATGAGTGCAGCCTCATTCCAGGAATATGTGATGCTGGTGAATGTTCCAACACTGTGGGAAGTTATTTTTGCCTCTGTCCACGTGGTTTTGTGACATCGACAGATGGCTCTCATTGCATTGGTAGGTATATTATTTTATGGACCCTTTGGACTGTCTCGAAGCTCACTGCTGGCCAGTTCTAACCTACTGTTCCTTTGGCAGTTCATTAAAGTTTCTAGTCTATGAACTTAACTTTCTTGTCTTCGGCCATCATACAACACTGGTCACATCCCACAATCTCCCTATTTGTAGAGGAAGGAGCTGTGATCCTTGCATGCACTGACCATTAAAATAAATAAATGGAGGTGTGTTTGCAAAAAAGATTCTGGGACCTTCTGGTGAAGGGTGGATAAGAAATACGACAATAACAGGAATAATTTTATACAGTTTGATTATAGATTGTGTCATTTCCAAACTATATGTACTTCAACTTTACTTGTGATGTTTGGAAAACAAGACACGAGGAAACTAAAATTATATTATTTACTTAATCCAGCCTCTACTGAACTTGAAGGGGAAACTCCGATTGATTTCTGATTAAGATTAATCTGATTCTTCTTTAATATTGTAAAGTTTGTCTTGGATTGGTGTCTATAACCACAAAGTCAATCTTTGAAAGATACTCCTATGAAGCTAGAATACATCAACAGAAAAGATTGCTAATTCATTTGGCCTAAGTACCCTCTCACGCCCCATGAGGGAAAGTGGTCAAGAAGATGTATTTATTTCTGTGTTTGTATGTCAACAGGCAAAGCCTAAAAAGCTTCTGACATCTGGTAGCCAGTTGGGGAGAAAAGCAAATGCATTTCTTTCAATTGAGTTTCTAGTTAATGCATGTGTTACTTTAAACCACCAGAGGGCACTGTTTGTTTAGCAATCTAGCCCGCAGTTGTAGCCCCTCTGTCTAACTCGACTCCGCCTTTCAGAGGTTGAGTTATTTTGGTTTGTTGTTTTCTCCCAACTTGTTGAGACAAGATGTCTGTTATTTTCTCTCTCTCATCTCCATTCATCTTGTAAATATTTCCTACATGAATATAGCCTTTGAACTCCAGAAACTGTAAGTGGTTATTCCAAAAGTTACCTAAGCTGCAAGGTCTGCTAATGGCAAGGAATGCTACCTTCTAGTTTATCTCTGCCTTACAGCATGAATGCAGGAGTTTTATGGCCTTTTAGGCTGCATGGTTGTCATTTGTCAACCATAACAGCCAGTTGTAGATGGGCTCTCTGCACAGAAGTGACAGCCATAAACTGCTTTGCATAATGTGTTCTACTGCACTGATAATATTCGCATTTGTTTACCCAAATTGTTGAAATTAGGCGTAGGCAAACTCAGCCCTCCAGATGTTTTGGGACTACAACTCCCATCATCCCTGACCACTCGTCCTGTTATCTAGGGATGATGGGAGTTGTAGTTCCAAAACATCTGGAGGGCCGAGTTTGCCTATGCCTGGTTTAAATGCTACCCTAGGGTTAATAAAATATTTTAAAATGCTTTATATAAACAGTCCGTTAGTAATTTTCCTCATTATCAATATCCAGATCAAAGAGCAGGTACATGTTTCTCCAGTCTGGTGAATGGTCGCTGCGCACAAGAACTTCCTGGCAGATTTACCAAAATGCAATGCTGCTGTGAATCTGGACGTTGTTGGGCACTTGGATCCGTACCGGAAATGTGTCCTGTTAGAGGTTCTGGTGAGTGCTTTTATATGCCCAGTTTTAGTTAGGATTGCTGGAATAATATTACACCAATTTTGAAAATCAAGTTTAGATATGAAAAAATATATAATTGCATTTTGTTTCAAAAGTACATGAAGTTCCCAGCCTGTACTTCTCTCTGTTCAGTTACTGTTAAGGGACAGCCTCTTTCTATTACTATTGAAAATACTTCTTTAAAGCCGTGATTATTTAAAGCAACCATAGCTCATTTCGATATAGAGAAATAACGACTCCTTGTACTGCATATTTTTAACTGCTATATTAAATTGAACTGGAAGGCACCCATATTTTGTTTTATTTCTCTAAATAACCTGGGAGGAAGAGGTTTGAATAGAGAAACATTCAAATTTGCAGAAAACGTCTGAAATAAAACCAAAATCCTCCAGGAAAATGCATTCGCTTAAAAGAGCTGCCTTTTAAACATAAGAAAATGCTAGTTTTCTATGTTTATATTTATTATCTGCCTTTCTGTATTGAAGTGTCTCCTGGCCCAAATGCCTTATGTCTTTTGTGACCTGCTTTTACCTCCCTTTGAACTTTTTTAGGTCATGCTAATCCCAACACATGCCACCTGCATTCCATAGTGATCTGGCTCCATATCACTCATATCCTCATCCTTACTTTATTCCCTTTAGAATCCCTAAATGTTTTCTAAACAATCTTAATGTAAATAATATTCTGCCTATTCCAAACAATAAAATAACTTGGAGAGATATATTCTCTTGGAGTCGGCTGAGGTTTTGTGTATTATTATAAATGAGTGTTCCCAGCTGTCTCCAGTGCTTGCTTAGCAAATTAATGTGACTGAACTAGGAGACAATGGTTAGTGATGGCGGCCAATTCCATATTTACTCACATGAGTACGCATTTGGAGATGGCTGTGAACATTTACATGAATACAAACAGTATAATCTAAAACTGTACAGAAATTATGGTTTATCTGGTTAAATTACACCCTTTCCGGAAGCAAATTTCGTATCGGTGCGAGACGTATATTTTTCTTTCTGTCAGCCTTGGGGGACTTAAAACAAGGTGGAAGAAAGAATATCCTCTATTTCTGAGCTGCTGAATAGTTGACAATAGAGTCTGTCATGATAACTCATGGAGTAACCTTGCAAAAATTAGCTGTGCCCAAAGCTAATTGAGGTGGCAAAATCTCTAATAAGTAATACAGTGGTACCTCGGGTTACATACGCTTCAGGTTACATACGCTTCAGGTTACAGACTCCGCTAACCCAGAAATATTACCTCAGGTTAAGAACTTTGCTTCAGGATGAGAACGGAAATCGTGCTCCGGCAGCACGGCAGCAGCAGGAGGCCCCATTAGCTAAAGTGATGCTTCAGGTTAAGAACAGTTTCAGGCTAAGAACGGACCTGCAGAACGAATTAAGTACTTAACCCGAGGTACCACTGTAGTATGTATTTAAGTGATTATCTTATTTTCCAAAATAGATGAACTGGTGTATGTTCCTACCTACTTGTGAAAAGATGAGATATTAATGCTTCTGTGTTGTTTTTCATTTTCTTAGATGAATATCGCAGGCTGTGCATAGATGGCATTCCTGTCGTAGGGGGTTCCAGACCTGGTGGTACAGGAGGAAATGGGTTCTTTCCTGGAGGAAATGGAAATGGCTATGGCCCAGGAGGAACAGGATTCATCCCCCTTCCTGGAGGAAACGGTTTTTCCCCAGGTGTGGGTGGGGCTGGAGTAGGGACTGGTGGCCAAGGTCCCACAGGAAATGGCCCCATCATTACAGGGCTGAGTAAGTTGCCATATTTGACTGTTTTTCCATGCAGTGGATAATTGATGTATATATATTGTAGTTGAGAGAAAGAGCGAGTATCTCCTACCACTGTCAATACTGCTGATTGCAAGTTAAAATAAATATACTATGGAAAATAAAGTCATTTGATCATCTGGACCTAACTTTAATGTTGTAATAGAACTTGGATCTGTTTTTCCTCCCCTTAGCAATACTCAATCAAACAATCGATATTTGTAAACACCATCCAAATCTTTGTTTAAATGGACGCTGCATCCCAACGATTTCCAGTTATCGATGCGAATGCAATATGGGGTATAAGCAAGATGCAAATGGAGACTGTATTGGTAAGTGCAATTTCCAATTTCACCTGCTTTTCATCTGATCCGCAAATATCTTTAAAATACCTCTTCTGCAGAGATACTGAAATATATCTTCTATAAAGATGCTGAAATATTAAAAGGCCCCCAATGTGCTCTTGAGACTTTATTGCAATGAAATGTAGATTAATGCGGTAACTATGAAGAATTATATTGTCACTTATTTTTACCACATTGATATAAAACTTATAAACACTTACGTACACTGATGCAAATGCTTACTAGTTTTCTTCTATTTTCTACAATATGTATCGAGCATCTTGCATGGTTGGACTGCACACACAAAAAATGGCCAATAGTTTAAGCAGTCTCTGCTCTCCAGCCCTTCCTCTGGTCAGATTGGCAACCTACCAAGGCCGCTCTTGGTTGAGAGAAACTATTGAGGGAAGTAACAAGGAACTCTGTGTAATGTCTAGATGATCAAACGAGCTACTAATAAGAGAACACTTTTCTGGAAGTTTAGCAATCTAATATTAGGGATGCTGTATCATATGGCAGTACTTCCTGAATTATTAGAACATACTTGGAAGCAACAGTTTAAAGATGCTACTTAGTGTGTTCTAGCAGTATAGCAAGCACCTCCACAGTTCTAACAATGTATGTATTAATCTGTAAGGCTATTCACTGGGATATTAGTTTTCAAGTAACCCAGTGAAACAAAATAAACTACTAAGTGCTTTGTAATGAACTCCCACAAGAGCTAGGGCATTAAAGAGAGCAGCTGGGACATTTAGAGAGCTGGAAAATGTTCAAAGGAAAACCATTTGAGCAGTAATAGGGTACTTTGAGAGGTACAGTGAGCAGATGAGAGAAAAGCCAAAATAGCACTAAGTAGACAATGTGTTCTCATGTGGGGGGTATTTGCAAGGAGATTCTGTTTCTTCAGAAAGGTTTCCAACAAAAAGTAAGAGTTTTACTCTTGTCAGGCGTTTCCTTATTGAAAAGCCGTTGTACATTTATCTTTACTCCCTTCCACCACCGGCAGTAATATGGGAGTTTACTAAATTTAAACGAGTTGATCTGAATAGAAATATTCCCTGTAGACATGAATTTAGTGAAAAAAGCGAACTGCTGGCTGTGCTTAAAAGATTTGCTTATCACACAGAGTACATGTATTTGCATAGGACATAAAGAAAATATACGTTCTGTAAACTTAGCATTTTCTTTCCGAAGAAACCATGCCAAGGCGGAAGGAGTGTTATGTTTGTTGTTTATAAATATCTTCCACCCATGAATATATTAACAGCTCAGAACAGTGCATTCCTTTAAGAAGTTCTTATATTTTCATATGAAGTTATCAGACAGGATATAGCAGGCAACACATTCATGAGGACCTGTGGCCTAGTTGAAATAATATCAATAGCCCTTTAATTTTGGGGCTTTGTTCTGATGAAATTATTGGCATTATGTGCTTGCTGAGGGAGTAAACAAATAATCCAGAGACAGATTGGCTTGCTGTGCATGAGTGCAAACTGTTTTTACTTAGAAAAATAATCAAATTCTACAGGGAAGTTTGTGGGGGAGGAGGAATCCCCAAGTTACTGTGTACAATTCAGACTGAAAATTATAAAAGTCAGTGCTGAATGGCTGCTACATTTGATTCTTTTAATATATCCTGTTCTCTTCATATTGCTTCATGCTTATGGCTTTGCTGCAGTTTTCTCAACTACATGCTCAAAAGTAAGTGGGGTGTGAAATTAAGCTGGGGGTTTTGCATGAGGAATGGGGAATTGGTCTATAGTATTAGATAGAATATTGTCATAATCTGCCAGGTTAGATTTCTGATGTTTATATCGTACTTTTCACTGGTGTGGGCAAATAACTTGGAATCTTATTTATATGTGATTTCATTTACATTGAGTAAAAACTTATTATCAGCTTGATGTGCAAATTCTTGCACAAGGTCTTCAGGGGAGAGAAAAGAGAGACAGCGACCGTTTTAGGCATGTTCAATATGTGTGCGACTGTACACATGCGCATCACACTGAACCCAGAACTGAAAATGCCACAAAAGAGGGCAGAACAGGGTGAGGCAGGGGCAGGGTGGAGGAAACTGTTTGTTTCGATGAGTTTTCAATGGTGTTTCAAATATACACGTTTTCACATAAACAAGGTTCCTTGGAATATAACCCCTACGTAAGTTGGGAGTTAGGGACGCAGGTGGCGCTGTGGGTTAAACCACAGAGCCTAGGACTTGCCGATCAGAAGGTCGGCAGTTCGAATCGCCGCGACGGGGTGAGCTCCCATTGTTCGGTCCCTCTCCTGCCAACCTAGCAGTTCGAAAACACGTCAAAGGGCAAGTAGATAAATAGGTACCACTCCGGCGGGAAGGTAAACGGTGTTTCCTTGCGCTGCTCTGGTTCGCCAGAAGCGGCTTAGCCATGGTGGCCACATGACATGGAAGCTGTACGCCAGCTCCCTTGGCCAATAAAGCGAGATGAGCGCCGGAACCCCAGAGTCGGTCACGACTGGACCTAATGGTCAGGGGTCCCTTTACCTTTTACCTAAGTTGGGAGTTGGAAGTGCAACGTGGTAGACAAGTTTGGAGAGTTTTTGTACAAAGCCTGCAAAGAGAAGCCCCGTTTCCATGCTTGCTTTGGGAACACGCATGTGAATCTGATTCTGTATCCTGAGAGTTGTCCCCACTGAAACTGTGGGTGATGGGTTGGGGGATAGTCTTGTGCTGAAGGGAACAGCTTCCCTCTGCAGCCTCTAGTTCCGCTCCTGCTGGAGGACAGGCTACCATTTGCTCATTACTGTCGGCTCAGAAAACCAGTGCTTTAGCCAAACTAACAGGAGCTCACTGTAAAGTTTCCAGAAAGGAACAACAGAGCTAAAACTTAAGGGCTTAACCCAGAAAAAGAAGGGCAAAAGAAGCATCAAATTTTGTACACAACAAGAGTTTGAAAGCGATCCCAGGAAGAAAGGACAGGCTGAAGGCAAAAGACAATGAGCAAAATGGGAATGCTCTGACAAGAAACTATTGCCTTTTCACCACAGAGATGAAAATCACAAGTGGTTCAGAATGTACTGTCAGCTTCACTGCTGTTCAGATAGGTACTAGAGTCCCAGAAGCTCCTACAACGTAGGTGAAATGGAAATGGGTTTCTTAAACTGTTGTCCATTTTACCTCTGTAATAAGGAGGTTTATCCTACATAGATGGGGACAGGGGCTTCTTATTTGATCACTGCTGATTACAGTATGCACACAGTTCTCCCACTTTAAGGAAGACATTGTGCATGATCTAATTGCCGCTGCAAAAAGAAGGAAGGAAGGAAGCTAACTGTACATGCTCAGTATTATGCCATATGAAAATCTGTGCCATAAACAGCTGCTTAACCTCTTCCCAGGTGTGTGCTCAGGCTGTTAACTAAAACACTTCATTCAAAATCATAAATACGAATGGTTGTTGATTTAAGGAAATGTCCATAAACAGAAACAAGGGGTAGCATTATATTCAGCAAGTAATAGGCTCACATGGTTGCTTTTCTGTAGTTAAGCTACATTTGGCAGCCTCCTCCATGTGAAGAACCATGTCTTGTGAGTGCATTTGACTGCTGTGATGCTATGTGTTTGTCAATCCTGATACTTTGTTTTTCTGCATGATCCAAGTGTGTTGAACCTATCCTAAAATCAGCAGCCAGGCACATCGCCAAAACACAGAAAGGCAAATTAATGATGGAGAAACAATAACTCTGTGATTCAGTCCTAGTAATCTAGTGACAAGTGTATATTTATATTTCTTCATTGCTTTATTTTCTTTCTGTACCTAGATTTTATTATTTTGTTTAAGAAGCATGAGATATGAGCTGCATATTTTTGAAAACGGACTGAGTGGGCTGTATTAGGTAATGACTGTATACTGAGAATCATGGCACAAGTAATTTTTTTTTTTTAGATTAGTGTGTTGAATCAGTTTCTGCTGAAGAAAGTGAAATTTATTTCTCTGTTCAGAAATTGTACTTGTTAGGAATTCTTTTGTATAACTCGTGAAATCTGATTGTCTTCTTTCCTGATATCAACAGATGTTGATGAGTGCATATCAAATCCATGCACTAATGGAGACTGTGTGAACACACCTGGCTCTTATTATTGCAAATGCCATACAGGTTTCCAGAGAACACCTACAAAGCAGGCTTGCATTGGTAAGAAGGCCAATACTTCCGCAATTACTCGTGCTTGTATTTGACCTGAGTTTGATCTCCCAACCCCCCTTAGACTATCAATACGATTTTGAATCACCTTGTGATTCGAGGACCCGATCCCCGCTTGGGGAATGAAGACACATGGACACAGTATATTAGGTTAATGGGCAAGAAAAGGCCACAACTTTATTGATTACAGCATGTGAGAAGGTATTGGCTTAGGCATTGGACCACGGACAATTTGACCCCACCCACTGGGAGAGGGGTGAGTCTGAATGAGGGGTTAACCACCAGTAGAGGGAGCCTGTTGATGCAAATACAACTATAAGCTCTCCCCTGATGTCACCGAGGGTCGTGCCATGGCCCCCGACCACATGGCATTGGACAGGATTCACGACTGCCGGATTCCTTTAACAGAATACCCAAAAGTGAAGGGGTAGGCGATGGCCACACCTTGCCCTTCCACACACCAACAACACATTCCAATGCCTAACTGCCAAATACGAAGAGAATTGTGATGATTGCTACGAGGTAGGCGAAAAAACCCAAGAGGCCGGTGCCAATTTGCCAATTGGAAAAAACTCCTACCAGGCCCCCTGGGCAACCAGGGTGACCAATCATAGGTCCATAGCAAGGCCAAGCGAGAAGCTACGCCCTAGAGGGAGTGGTGGGTGGGTGACTTGGTAGATCAGGAGCGAATGGCGGGGGAAGCCTGCGCGGCCTCATTTGAGCGGCTAAACCACGCCCCCTTGGTGCCACCCGATTGGGTGCCCAATCGGGGGGGGCGTGGCACGCCAGCAATGGTGAGAGGGCAGGGGGCCAAATGCCCCCTGCGTGATGCGGGAATCGTCTCCCGGTCACAACCCCTCCCCTCCGGAAGGAGGAGAGGCTTTTTCAGCAAATGGTGACAGTGATGTAGTATTTACAAACCCTACACAAATCTGAAATGGAGTCCATAAAATGGTTGGATGGTGCCCTGTTCGCCTCCTTCTGGTGCCTGCTGCAGCCAGGCTAGTGCCAAATGTATTGCTCTGCTTTCCTTTGGACCACATCAGTGAGGCCGACAGGGAGGTCTTGTCATTTGGGCAGCCCAGGACCTCCATACACACTGTTGGGGCTTGTGCTACTAACACAGCAAAAATAATGTGGGAAGTAGCAGTTATGAGTCTCCAGTCTCTGCAGCCACAGCAGGCGCTGTGATTCTTCAGTGGTTCATTTCACCCCCAGAGGCACACACTATTGTCTCTCGAGACAGACGGATGCTAACGAAAAGAAAGAAAAGAAGTGTTATTACAGGAGCATATTTTGTCAAATCTGCTTGCATTTGAAAAATCAAGTGATTGTGGACAGATAAAATACTTGATGTTTGGTATATATTAAAGCTATAGGGTTCACATCTCAAATGTACAGGACACAGTCTAGCTAAATTTAGCTATGTGAGTTCCATTACACTAATTTGTGGGACAGTGGTGGTGTCAAGTCTGGATCTGTAAACAGAATTCAAACATACTGACAAACTGCTTCATGTTTGCTTCCCAATAGCAAAATTGAAAAATATGATTTTCATTGAGTAAGGGGTATGTAAACCTGAGGTTTGGACCCAGTGGTCTGGAAGCAGTTTGTTGTTTTCTCCTTGAAACTAGTTGATAATTATATTGTTATTATTCTCTGTTTTTCCCACTTCAGATCTTGATGAATGTATCCAGAACGGTGTGCTTTGTAAAAACGGCCGATGTGTGAACACTGATGGAAGTTTCCAATGCATATGTAATGCTGGGTTTGAACTAACTACTGATGGGAAAAACTGTGTTGGTATGAGATTACTTGTTTCGTTTGTTTCTTCACTTTTAATGCTGATAAAATGTGCAAATTTCCATGCAAGAGTGTTCATACTGTCCTGTCATTATATGGCACAGAATAAAGAATATTCATAGGTTAAACATCAACAATTTCTACACTGGGACTATACTGTGGGCTTGTTAAAATTTCAGCTACCATTTCAGGGTTTTTTTTTATAATAACAAATTCAATTTTAACATCACTTTATTATTTATGTAGCCTTTGCCAGTTAATTACAAAATAGGTTGATATGTAATCACACTCTGGTCGATGTTGAAAAAAGCTATTGCAGTTATCCTTCTGAAATTTGGCTGGATTTATGCCCTTAGAAGGATTTGCACCTCCCACCCCCTTTTTAAAAGAAAACAACAACAAATTTTAAGGTGCTCAGCACAAAAGCCCTAAACCTCATTTGCCTGTAATTTGGTAGGCTTTACCTATCCTGCAGGGGCAGCTATTTCTGCAATTTTTATCCTTTTTTTTTTTTTTTTTGAAAAGGAACAAAAGTTTCAGGCATTTTTTATTTATCAGTGGTGAATGGAAACAAAATAAAGCAGCCTTGGATGGTTCCCGAACTGAATCAGGGCGCCTACACAGTGCGTCAGACCAAGGCAGACTGTTGGGCCAATAATAAATCATGGGGCCATGCCCTTGCTCTTTGTCTCTCCCCCGCCCTTCTCCTTCCATGTGTCTGACCAGTGTTTAGATTCTGGCTATTTAAAACCAGTTTTCTGAGACGCCTGAACTTTTGAACTGAATTTAAATGTTGTTTGCAAACCAGGATATGAAACCAGGTTCAGATTCTGATTTTAAATTCTGATTTAAGCAGCACTGCCATGCTTTATATGTGGGGCCGCCTTTGATGGTGGTTGGGATGCTTCAATTAATACAGAATGCAATGGCGATAATTTTTAGCAGCCTGAGAAAATGCTAAGAAGGTGTGCACTGTGAATGCCCTTCATGTCCACTTGTTTAAAGTGGATGAACTGAAGTTTTCACTTTCCAGTTGGACCACTAACTTAAGGTATAGCCAAGTTTGGCACAAAATGATTAAAAGAAAGATTTGCAATTTATTTTGTGTGATTTCACCCATTTCTTTTTCTGGTAGAAAGATTCTCATTAAATGAGACAAATCTTGAAAAAGATCTTGAGTAGTTTCTTCAAGGATTAAATATATCTACTAATTCGTTTTTCTAGATCATGACGAATGCACAACTACCAACATGTGTTTGAATGGCATGTGTATAAATGAGGATGGAAGTTTCAAATGCATCTGCAAACCGGGCTTTGTCTTGGCTCCTAATGGGCGCTACTGTACTGGTATGTAAGACACCATATTATGGCAATCTTGACTCTATACACACACAAACAGAGAGAGAGAGAGAGAGAGAGCTATGGTTGTTTCTCTCCTGCTTATTTCAGTTGTGCTAACATAGGAAAAGTTTCCACTGAATTGTGCCAGTGTTGAGGTTTGTGCCCTTTGATCAAATTTCCCCCCGAGCTTATTCATTGATTGTTTATTTAATCCACATATGAATCTTCAGTGGAAGCAGTTGGTGAATGACATTAGAAGGCCACAATTACACAATTTTATAAGAAAATCGTGGATTCATTTACTAATCAGTAAAACATACATTTTCCTCCAGATATTGATGAGTGCCATCAACCAGGGATTTGCATGAATGGCCACTGCATTAACACCGAGGGCTCGTTTCGTTGTGATTGTCCGCCAGGCCTAGCTGTGGGAGTTGATGGTCGTGTTTGTGTAGGTAAGAGACACTTTTACAGTTTAATGTGATAAAGTTTAAACAAATACGGGTGAGAGCCAATTGTGGCAGCTGCTAGTACAACAGTCATTCTGCTAGTGAGGTCTCCATTGTTAACGTAGTGCAACAGCTGGACCCAGTGGGTAGCTTGGGCTAGCAGAAGTGTTGCACAACACTAGAATATCATATACCATTCAGCATTATGGCCACTGGGGCCCTGTGGCTGGGACTGCATTGCTCTTTCGTCTCCTGAATGTTGTGTGTCTTTTCGGCTTACCAAAAGAGAGGGGCAAGGCAGCAGGAGTTTGGCACAGTGTATTGGAGTCAACCACTGCTGCTCCTGGAGTGTGAGTGTGTGTGCGTGCGTGTGCTGTTACATGACTTCCACTTGTGCTAGCACTTCTGCCATGAAAATAGCTTTTGCAGAAATGTCTACTTTCTCGGTTCTTGTGTTTACAAAGATGAAATGCACCATGTGTTCTAAAGCCTATTTTGTCACATACTTGAAACAGATAGCACATTGTAGTTTCATAGTCCGTTTAGTCTTCTAAATACAGTGGTACCTCTGGATGCGAACTGGATCCATTCCGGAACCCTTTTCACATCCTGAGTAGAGCGTAACCCATGGCTGCGCGTGCACGGGTCGTGATTCGCCGCTTCTGCTCATGCGCGAGTGGCGAAACCCAGAAGTAATGCGCTCCGTTACTTCCGGGTCGCCGCAGAGCGCAACCCGAAAATACTTAACCTGAAGCTACTTCAACCCGACGTATGACTGTATAAATAAACACTGCCTAATGAATTAGTAGTGTACACTATAGTTTTTCATCTCCTCCGTTCTCTACTACCAACTCATTAATAAGTGCAAATTGTTCATTGGCAGTCTGGAATAAATCAATGAAAATGAGAATGTTTAGGTTTGGCATTGTGTTTATGATACTGAATCTGTGTAATTCCAGAGCCAGACCCAAAGGGCTAAATCCAAGTTGGCACAAATAACCTGTTCAATAAAATAACCTGTTCTTAAAATAATCCCAAAGTTAAATGGGGATTTCCCCACCCCCCACCTCTCAATTTGCCATAGATTTGTTAATGCTGGGGAAATTTGCCTTGCTGAAAGTACAAGTTTCAGGGCAGAAACTAAAACCTACTAAGCCCTGGCCCCGCACTAGCAGTAATGTCTGTAGTCCAGGGTGTTTAATTCTCTTTTGGAATACACAATGCTGGTGCTTAAAAGAATCTAACTCGCTATTAGCTGTTCAGTAGAAACATCACCTTGCCAACAAAGGTCCGTATAGTAAAAGCTATGGTTTTCCCAGTAGTGATGTATGGAAGTGAGAGCTAGACCATAAAGAAGGCTGATCACCGAAGAATTGATGCTTTTGAACTATGGTGCTGGAGGAGACTCTTGAGAGTCCCATGGACTGCAAGAAGAACAAACCGATCCATTCTTAAGGAAATCAGCCCTGAGTGCTCACTGGAAGGACAGATCGTGAAGCTGAGGCTCCAATACTTTGGCCACCTCATGAGAAGAGAAGACTCCCTGGAAAAGACCCTGATGTTGGGAAAGATGAAGGGCACAAGGAGAAGGGGACGACAGAGGACGAGATGGTTGGACAGTGTCTTCGAAGCTACAAACATGAGTCTGACCAAACTGCGGGAGGCAGTGGAAGACAGAAGTGCCTGGCGTGCTCTGGTCCATGGGGACATGAAGAGTCGGACACGACTAAACGACTAAACAACAACAACAACAATTAGCTGTTAGACTATTTCTTCACTAGAGGCAAAATCAGGAATCATTTAGGAAATTCAGTTCCCCAACAAGATGATATAATTACTCTAGACATGCAGTAATGGGAAGAAATCTTAAATAGCGCATAATAAAAAAATTCTTACTCATTCTTGTCCCTCTGAACAGAATTTCAAAGTGTGTGTCTACTGTTAACAAATCTACTGTAAATTCTCTTTGGCTTCAAAACCCTCCTTGTTGGCTAAGCTGCAGGATCTTTTGAATGATCTAAGTGATGTAGGCAGAAACTGTAGGCAGCTGAAAAGTGTTTATAGTCTGAGAATTGGCGTATTTTATTAAACATTCTGCTTAGGGCTTTTAGTAGTGCTGACAAGCAGGTTAAATATTTAACAGACTGTATGAAAAGAAAATTTCATTAAGACTGCCCAGCTATACACACGTACTCAGTAGACATGTATAGAATTGCAGTGTAAATAATCTTAAATCATACATGCATTCATACAAACTCAAAAGTAACCTGCAGGAAATAAAGTTAAGTAAGACATATTAGAAATAACTTTGGGCATGAACGGAATATTCAGATACAGATATAAGCCTATGTTGGATGTCAACATTTGGTTGGTATTGGACTTTGTAGAAGCCAAGTTTTGTAGTCAGTATTAATTAACGAATTGCAGATGTAAAGGTTTTGGGTTCATTTTTTATGTGAAGAGTATTTCTTTATACCGTTTCCAGTTGTAAGACAACTCACCTATTGTTCTGCCCGACTCCTCTTAGATACCCATATGCGCAGCACATGCTATGGTGGGATCAAAAAGGGAATATGTGTCCGACCTTTTCCTGGAGCAGTGACAAAATCTGAATGTTGCTGTGCCAATCTGGACTATGGCTTTGGAGAGCCTTGCCACCCATGCCCTGCCAAGAACTCAGGTAAAGTTGTGTTCTTCTTTTGATTACTGTGAAAAATGTATATTGCCCATGAAAACAGGGGAATAGTAGTAGTAGTCAGTCTGCTAGCTTCAGCTGGTAAGACAGCTGCAACTGTTTCTAGACCAGTATAGCCTGATAATTATCACCCATGCACTGGTGATCCCTTGAGGTTGGTCTGGTAGCTGCAGCTGATGCAAAATGTGGTGTCTCGGTTGAACCCTGGAGCAGGATATTGGCAGCATGCTATGTTACCCTGCTGTTGAGACGCGGGTGGCACTGTAGGTTAAACCACAGAGCCCAGGACTTGCCGATCAGAAGGTCGGCGGTTCGAATCCCCGTGACGGGTGAGCTCCCGTTGCTCGGTCCCTGCTCCTGCCAACCTAGCAGTTCGAAAACACCTCCAAGTACAAGTAGATAAATAGGTACCGCTCTGGCGGAAAGGTGAATGGCGTTTCCGTGCGCTGCTCTGGTTTGCCAGAAGCGGCTTAGTCATGGTGGCAACATGACCCGGAAGCTGTACGCCGGCTCCCTCGGCCAATAAAGCGAGATGAGCGCTGCAACCCCAGATTCGGCCACGACTGGACCTAATAGTCAGGGGTCCCTATACCCTTTACCCTTTACCCTGCTGTTAAAAGAATTGCACAGACTGCCAATTAGCTACTGGGCTAAGTTCAAGGTGCTGGTTTTGTGTCATATACAGATGGGAACCAGGATACCCAAAATATAATCTCACCAATAGATCACTGCAAATCAGGGTGGATACTATTTAGCAGGAGCTCTGTTCTGTGCAATGTAGTAATCAGGCTTTCAGTGTTGTGGCATTTACTTTGAAAACTAGACAGGTGTTGTCTCAGTTGTCATTTTCATGCCTGCTGAAGACCTTTGTCCAATGAGCCTTTTAGGGAGAGATCTTTCCCACTTTACATCTGTATTGGAATTGTTTTAAAGATGTTTTCTTTATCACTTGTCGGCTGCCCTGGGCTCCTTTGGGAAGAAGGGTGGGAAATAAATTTAATAAGTACACAAATAAACAATATAAAAAACCCTTACAGTACTTGCAAATGTTTTCGTTGTGGTTTTGTTTTGTTTTTTTGAAATCTTTTTTTATTGGTTTTTACGAAAACAAGTTTAAAGTAATTAAAAAAAAAAACAAAAAAAATTAACATATCATTTCATGAGGTTCTCTGAATCTTGTGACTTCCCCCTGTCCATCCCTATATGGGTCCTTATAATAATCTTTCTAAAACTACATATCTGTACATTCTCCACAATTTTCATTTCTCTAAATTGCCCATATCTTTCATTTCTTCACAAGTGGTTTTTAAAGTCCAGCTAAGGTTTTTATCTGTTTGCAATGGCTTCCTATGTAAGTTACGAGTTTTCCCATTCTTTTTTAAAAGGAACTTCTTGGTTCCTGAGACTCCTGATCAGTTTTGCCATTTCAGCATAGTCCAGCAAACTGTACTGGCTTGCCATTCTTCCCTAGTCGGGACTGTTATTTCCTTCCACAGTGCTTCCAAATGTTATTTAACATCCAATTTGAATCGGCAGTAGTTGACGTAACATGGTATTAAAACATAGTAATACTTAACCTATTTTTCTTACGTTTTTCTACCTTTTTTGTTTTCATATGAGAAGCTGAGTTCCGTGGTCTGTGTAGCAGTGGCGTGGGAATTACAGTGGATGGAAGAGGTAATGCTCCATAACATTTTACAGGTGTGACCTATAAAAAAAGGGAAGGAAATGAAAATAAATAAATAAATCATGTGCATGAAATCAGATAAACGGACAAAAATATTTTGTTCCTCAACCTCCCACATGCTATTGTTTTAGGTATGAGGCACCATATTTTTTTTAAAGTGACCCAGACTCTGAGCAACAGCTAAGCTGTTTTCCCACTGGAACCAATGGCAAAATGCTCTCTTGCTGCAGCAGAAGCATGGAATGTATTTATACATGTTCTCCTGGCAGTAGAATATACATAGTATTTTAATAAAATGAAATAACTTTTATTCCTTAAAATTGTGCATATACTCCAAGCAGTTCCCAAGCAGCTTCAGGCTGCAGTCCTGTAATAAAGAGTTATTATTTAAAATATTTAAGCCCAGCACTAATCTCAAAGCAGGTTGCCATATTTAAAGCAACCATACCAAAAAACAGTTGAGACCAGGTAAAAATACTAGTGGACACAAAAATACAGCAGCAGATTAATATCCCTTTACTGTCTGGGCAAAACAGACCAATGTTATATTTTGTCTGCTGATGTTTAATTCTGGTTTAATTTGAAGTGTTAACCTTTTATGCAACTTCAGTATGGTTGGTTTCACTTTTTACTAAATGGTTTTGCTGTAAGAAGTTAGTACTGTGTATTGTTTGTCGTTTAAAATATTAACTACCTACATTAATAACCTTAATTATTTTATTCTTGCAGATATCAACGAATGTGCTTTAGATCCTGACATTTGCTCCAATGGGGTTTGCGAAAACCTGCGTGGCAGCTATCGGTGTAATTGTAACAGCGGATATGAATCGGATATTTCAGGAAGAAATTGTGTTGGTATGTTATCTGAACTGTATTCATACGATTTCTGCTGTGGCTGCCTATGAGTCTTAACAGCAGCAGGAATAGTGCTTGAAAGCTAAGTATTGTGGTCACTGCCTTTCCTGCACAATAGAGGGAGTGTTGGGTGCCTCAAAAGAGAAAGAACCTTCCTGGTCTTCTGTTCTGCTAATTGAAGAGCTCTTTTATATCTTTCACTAGAGTTTTGCGTGGGAAAAGTGAAACCAAAGAAAGAATTGGCCTTTTTCTTGCGCAGGCTTTTGTGCAAAAGGAGGTGCAATGGGACCACTTTCTAGCAGGTGGGTCACTGTTGCTTAATAGGAGAGGAAAGGGAGAGAAGCAGAGAAGTTGGTACATTGCAAACGTACAGTACTGGCAGAGCTAAACTGGCAATTTGCACAGTGCACACCAAACTATGCACTACTTACTTCCAGTAAGCAAAACTAGCCTGACTGCCAGGAAACTCCTCCATACCAAATGAACTGCTTCTGCTTATAGAAGCCAGGGCTTTTTATCAGTGGGAACTCACAGGAACTCAGTTCTGGCACCTCTCAGGTAGCACCATTGCCATTCTAAGAGAACAACGAGGGAGGTGTTCATGGTGTATCCCAGCACCTCTTTATTCTAGAAGAGTATCACTGACGGAAGCATTTGTGGAATAGCACTAATGGTAATTTTCCTTCTGCTATTGTGAGTGGGAAGGAGCAACACCATTTCTGTCGTACATCCTAATTGGTACGATCAACTTTTCCTTTCCAGACATCGATGAATGTCTAGTGAACAGATTGCTATGTGACAATGGCTTGTGTCGAAATACCCCTGGAAGCTACAGCTGTTCATGCCCAAAGGGGTATATATTCAGCAGTGAAACTGACACATGTGAAGGTAAGATTTCTGCAGCGAAAAGTATGGATGTAGTCCTGAGTTCATAACTTCTTCTTGTTGTTTAGTTGTGTCTGACTCTTTGTGACCCCATGGACCAGAGCACACCAGGCACTCCTGTCTTCCACTGCCTCCCGCAGTTTGGTCAAACTCATGTTCGTAGCTTCGAGAACACTGTCCAACCATCTCGTCCTCTGTCGTCCCCTTCTCCTTGTGCCCTCCAGCTTTCCCAACATCAGGGTCTTTTCCAGGGAGTCTTCTCTTCTCATGAGGTGGCCAAAGTATTGGAGCCTCAGCTTCAGGATCTGTCCTTCCAGTGAGCACTCAGGGCTGATTTCCTTCAGAATAGATAGGTTTGATCTTCTTGCAGTCCATAGTTCATAACTATTTATCTCATAAAACTAATTAAGAATTTAAAGAAAGTCGTTGGTTATAAGCCTGAGTTACCACATTCTGTCGTCTTACCTAATGCAAGGTACCAAAGCTTCATTTCTTCCATTTTTTAGTTCCTGTTTTAAATTATTTTTAAGCTTGGAAACTGGTCAAATAGGCTATAACTACTTTTTGTTACTTATGAATTCATTTCCTGAATATGATTATCTTCCACATCTCATTAAGCTACATTAAGTTGCACCAGCGCAGAGCAGCTAAGCAGCTGATTGTTCTTAAGAGAAACCTGCAGAGAATTCCTTTGGGCCAGAATCTATAGAATAGTTGCAGTTTGCTGCATCTTCCCAAGTAGACTGAATGATTGGAGGTCTCATTGCTGCCAAATGAATACTAAACTTGGACTGGACCCTTCGTTACCAGTACTCCTGTGCAGAATCTTTTGATGTTGAAAAGCTGGAATGGGCCACTAAGACAGCAATTTCCCAGGCAGCATTGTTGCTAGGGCTGAACTTTAGTTAACGCCAACCAGGCCCCAAGTTATCACCTGGGTAAGCAAGCAGATGCCAGGGACTGTTCAGCTTTCATGGTCACTGTAGCATCCTGTGTTGCTTCTTATTTTTTAATTATAGTCAGGAGGTGCTCTGTTGAGCATATACATGAGTGTTTCCCAAACTTGGGTCTCCAGATGATTTTGGACTACAATTCCCATCATCCCTAACCACTTGCTAGCTAAGGATAATGGGAGTGGTAGTCCCAAAACAGCTGGAGACCCAAGTTTGGGAAACACTGATGTACATGGTTACAGGTGGGCATTTATCCTAGGTAAATGTATTAAGCATCAGGACAGGAGGATAAAACTCAAATTTTATTCCTGTCGTGTTGGTTCCATGATTTAAAACTCAAAGCTGCACTTAATCAGAGTATTTTTATTTATTTTTTTAATCAACTTTTTTAGTTAGGTTTCTGCACCCTCCCGGTCTAACACAGGGCTGTCCAACACATCACCTGAGGACTGCATGCAGCCCTTGGCAACATTTGATACCACTGCCCTCCCCGCAGCCCTCACACTTCCTTTCCAAAGCTGGGTAAGAAGGTGATGGGCTTTGGAAAGGAGGCATGAAAAACCTTGACAGAGTCCTAGAGTCCTCTTATTTCCTTCACAAAGCCTAGTTAGCACTTTCCCAGCTTTGGGAAGGAGGTAGGAGGGCGCTGGGACCCTGCCAGAGCCTTGCACCTCACTTAGCTGGCTTTGGGAAGGCAGCGCAAGGGCGGGAGGAATATTAAATTTTGGTTCCCCACCCCACCGCGTGACAAGGCATAGTGTGGTCCGCAAGTTCAATGTTGAGATACTCTTGTGGCTCACTTGGTATGAAAAGTTGGACCGCCCTGGTCTAACATATCATGCATGTAGAACTGGTTGCAAAGCATGCGGAGTGGGGAGGGCTGGGGAGAAAACAGAAATGTTACTTATGTGCCATTTAAAAAGACCCATTGTTGGTAAGGTCATTCAGTTCAGGGTCTAAAATTACTTGGCTACACCACTGATCCAAAGGCCCATAGGATACAGTGGAGCTTCCTCTTCGTGAACAGAGAGGGAGATCCATGGGGTAGGGAAGAAAGTCCACCGTTGTAGGCCGCCTATTGCAGATGCAGAAAGCTTGACCACACATGATTCTTTGCTGTTGGTGCTGCAGTCTGACTGGTCCTAGAACAATAGGATTCAGAATGCAGCAGTCTGGTTGGTCCTAGAACAATGCAGCAGTATGATTGGTCCGCAAGAACCACCCAATCCAGCTCCAGGTGGAAGTGAATCCGCAACCTGATTGGCCTCCAGGAGAATCCCGGAATTAGCTAATCACGTGTGGCCCATTGTGTAAATAATGTATATAAAGCGGATATTTTGGGGAAACATTCATTCCTCACTACTATGAGCTGAATAAAGAGCATGAAATCCACACTCGACTCTGAGTATGTTTCACAGTGGTAACAGTGAAAAGGGTTGTTCCAGGAACTTGAATTTGCTCCATCCAGACACTTCTATTCTCTGCCCCCATGACTCCCACCTCCTGGATGTGGAGAAAAGTATGCAAGCCCTGCAGCTGGCTTACTGATTTTTCTCCTATTGGGATAAGTGGGAGGGAAAGACTGGAACATGACCAGGAAATATTACCCCCTCCCACCACCAAACATTCCTACCATCTGTTCTGCCATAAAGTAACTCAGCAGGGCTTTGAATTTTATCTGTCTTCCACCAGGGAGTCTCCCTTTCTTGCTCTCCTTTCGAATTGTTCTGTGTGTTAGCCTGGGTCAGCTGAGCCATAGATTAATACAGACCGCATTCGGGTTGATTTGATAACGTCTAAAAACTTACGTGTACTTTTGAACATACAATGTCTACTCATTTTTATCGCCACATAATTCTCTTGAATTTCCCTGGGCATTTGAGTAGCATTTCCATATTTATAAAGAATCAGGAGCATTCAGATACCAAACAATCAGCCAAGACTTGCACTTGGATTGGCTATGGAATATTTTGTCTTGATTTCATAGTGAATTTAAATTGCCCCTTTTAGGAAATGACTTGCTTCTTGAACTAAACTCAGTTATCTCTCAGTTTAACTAAAGTAAACTCACTTTATAGATGCTTAACTTCTAAATTGTCTGATGTCAGCTTTTTAATATCATGGTGAAGTTGTTTGAATTGTATAATAAGGATATAGTCATGTCTGTGAAAAGCACTTGCAACACAGACATTTCCCCTCCCCCAAGCGCAATTAAGATGATTCAGCAGGGACTAGACTTGCAGTTCTGTTCAAATGTTATTCTTCAGCCCTGAGCTTCCATAATTTTTGAAAACAGACTACAATTCTAAAACCATTTACTTTGAAGAAGCCTGATCAAAGCGCAATAGGGTTACTTGGAACTCAATGACAGCTTAAGTCTGTAATCCTTATACACACTTTACCTGGAAACAAGCCCTATTGAAAATACTGAGACTTACTTCTGAGTAAATACGCGTAGGATTACACTGCATGTTTTTATAGGCGCTCAAATGGTTGTGAGTGTGTTTTATGTCCTAGTATCATGGGGAGTTTTATTGTAGGCTGAAGGTTGAAATAATACAAGAGGGAGATGCTAACTGGATCTGTTCATCTTGATATTTATCTTCAAAGCACAGCTCTGGCTATAAACGTGTTCACACAGTTGAACATGAATCCAGAACACAAACAACAAAGTATAAATCACTGTAATGTAATCACAAGGGACAATTCCAACTTTGGCTTTGACTCTGAAGAAATGACAAAGCAAACTAAATATGTTACTTTTACAAAAGGTCAACTCACAATATAGCTAGGCTACGTTTTTCAGTATTAAGAGTATAAAGAATAGATGAACTCAAAAACTTATTAATGTTGAAGGATGCCATTTTAAATTTTCTTTCAATTTTTTTAGTTTTTATTTTTAAACAGAGATGAGGATCTTGGGAAGTTAGCTTTGTGTCTTAGTTGCACTGTCAAACTGTGGACTTGGAATGCTTCCAACCAGTTTCCTCTGATTAAGTAATGCAGTCTGGAGCTATCCTGGGAATTTTTGGGGTCTCCCTTGTGAACAAGTACCCGAAATATCTAGATATACAAGTATCCCAGATGTCCCCCTCTTTCCCTCTCTCATTATATATGTATATTTATATATATATTGGCCAATAATCAGTAGAGTATCCCAGATGTTCTAACCCAGCCTCTTCTCAGGCAATGAACTGTTTTTAGCACTCTGGTCTGGAGAATCTAAAAAGGCGTGCAAAGGAGTATTTCTGGAGAAATACAGATTTGGGATGGGAATGGGAGAACAGAATAGCATATCATATTCAAAGGAAGTATAAGTGGATTTTTTTATATATCTAATCTGTGTATTTATTATTTCCTACTAGGGTATATTTATCCAGTATTTAACTAGCTCTTGTGTTTAATTTTTCACTTATTTTTTAATTTTAGGTTTAGTGGGTTGGATTTAGTTCTTAGTCCCTCCTTGAGAAAGTAATTAAGTACTAAAATGTATCCCATTCCTGAACCATAACATGAACTCTCTGTTTGGAATAGTACTGTATGTCTTGCATTATATAAGACTCATATCAAAAAAGATTCAGGTGAACTGCAAATACATTTATACACACAAAACTACTCTTTAGAGAATTACCGTCCTGAAAAAAATTACTTTTTTGTTATTAAAAAAGTAGAGTTCAAGCTAATTTTCCTTTTTTAAAAATTAAAAAAGATGGATATTGTTAGGTTGGGTTGCACACCTACATACGGACCTACTTAAAAACAGCACATGGAAAGCCTGAGGTTGAGCCATGGGAAGGGGCAGGTGAAGTTTAGGAAATGGGCTAGTAGGGAGATGCTATTTTGTATATTATAGTTGCAGCATTACTTTTTAGGAAGTTTCCAGGTCTGTGGAGTCACAGACAGCATTGTAATGTTTAGTTTCTGACAGTATTTTCTTAATTTTCCCAAAGCCTCATGGAGCCATAAAATGACAGAAACAATACAGCCTTTGTTTGGCCGCAGTACATTGTGGCAGGGAGTGGATTGCTTTCCATTAAATGGGCTTTGATTTCTCACAAGACAATTATAATTTATTCTGGAAAACAGTTTCAGTCCAAGTTCTTGGAAGTTTGTAGCTTTCTGCGAAGCAGCCAGTTAATTAGCACTTCCCAAAGTATGCAAGCTGTCTTCTGCCCTACATTCTCTGCATTATAGAAATTTAGTTTAACGCTTAAACAAAAAAACGTGAACAAATTTTCCAGACATTCTGGCATAACATGGTTCATGGCAGGGTTTATACATCATAATATTTTCCAAAAACACATGGCGAATCTAACAGTGTCTTTTTCTTCTGGATTATAGATATAAATGAATGTGAAAGCAGTCCTTGTGTCAACGGTGCCTGCAAGAACAATCTTGGTTCTTTCATCTGTGAGTGTTCATCTGGCAGCAAACTAGACTCTACGGGTTTCATCTGTATTGGTGAGTCTATTGGTTTGTTTTGCTGTTTAAACAAAAGCATGAATTCCATTGGCTATTGTGCTGAGTTAAATACATTCCTTAGAGAAAGAATGGTATCTGGAAATATCCAACTTGTAACACAGCAAGGTATTGCTCCCTAGAAAGAATTTATCAAAATAGATCAAGATTCTCATTTTCTCCATGAGAGTTGTATCAAACAAAGCTTCAAGAATAATATTTCATGTGCTGTCTTATCTTGGACTTAGGAAATACTGAATATGGTGAGAAAAGATTTTTTTCTGGCTCTAACTTCCAAGAGAGATCTGCTGCACAGTTGATACATTTTATAGGCCAGAGATGGGAAGCGTTAGCCTTCCAGATGTTGCTGGACTAGAACTCATTCCTGATGACAGGCCATGCTGGTTGAGGTCCATGGGAGTTAGAGTCCAACTGCACTTGAAGGTCCACAGGTTCCCACTCTGTTCCAGACATTTTGGGAACTTGCACCTTTGTGTCTACATTAATATTTCTAATAAGGCTCAAAGAATGATTTTTCGTAGTTGTATGTACAATCCAACCTGTCTGCTGACCAGTGGGACTTAACATAGCATCTTAGGTCTAATGTCTTCATGTGATGGCGGTGGGATCCAACAGATCCAGGACCAGCTCAGCCCCTCCCCACCCCAGGAATGTACTGTTTCAGGGATTTCTTCTGTCTGCTGCCAGCAAGCAACACTTGCAGACTCCTGCCCAAACTGGGAGCTTCATGCTAGTGGAATGATACTGGCATCTAGTGGAATGACACTGCCCCTAATACCTGTATCCCAGTGGTCTAAACCCAGTTTATAAATGTGGTTCTGTTTTTCACTGTTGCTAAGTGAAAGTTAAAGATCATGATTATTTTACAATGCGAGCCTTTTCATGAATATTCAGAGGTAAGTTCCATTGTATGTAAATGTGTATGGGCCTGCAAGGAGAAGAGTCAACAAGCCCTCCCCTGACATGCAAGCTTTTTGTAAAAAAAAATCCACCCCCCCCAAACCTCTAAAACCCAAAATAAGAACAAATACACAAAGGTGTGTAGTTTGTCTTTGCAATGTTGGCAGTCTTTACCATTGATGAATGCGGGTGGCGCTGTGGTCTAAACCACTGAGCCTCTTGGGCTTGCCGATCAGAAGGTTGGTGGTTTGAATCCCTTCGACGGGGTAAGCTCCTGTTGCTCTGTCCTAGCTTCTGCCAACCTAGCAGTTCGAAAGCACACCCAAAAGTGCAAGTAGATAAATAGGTACCACTCCGGTGGGTGTTTCTGTGCGCTGCTCTGGTTTCACCAGAAGTGGCTTAGTCATGCTGGCCACATGACCCAGAAAAACTGTCTGCGGACAAATGCTGACTCCCTCGTCCTGTAAAGCACGATGAGCGCCGCAACCCCAGAGTCGTCTGCGACTGGACTTAATTGGCCCTTTACCTTTACCTTTTTACCATTGATGAACTGGCAACTGGAGCACAAACTACTGCAAGCATCCCAATGATCAGGCTGGCTGTAGCCATTTTCACTTCCAACACAGATGACACAGGTGGATTGTGAATATCCTGTTTTGTTTTGATTCACTGCAGACAGTCTGAAAGGAACGTGTTGGCTGAACATTCAAGACAATCGTTGTGAAGTGAACATCAATGGAGCCACTCTAAAATCAGAATGCTGTGCTACTTTGGGAGCTGCTTGGGGTAGCCCTTGTGAGCGCTGTGAATTAGGTAGGATTTTTTACTTTTGAATGTTCTCTAGCTACTTGGCAGAAATATGTGAGTTGTTTCAGTGGTGGAACATTGCTTTAAAACTGGCTGACTGTATGCATCCTTTAAGTAAAGAAAAGTCTGCTTATTAAACTCATTTACGGTGTTACCAAATATATTTAATTGGTCTGGATTCAGACTTCCCAGGAATGGAACTCTCCTAGTGGAATACTTCTGCTGGAGGGAGAGGAGGTGGTTTTTCTATATTTCCCCTTCCCCCTGTAGCCACCTATGCCCCCTGAAAATCTTCTCCAGATGTTTGCAAGGGGGAGAGGGTTCCAGAAAAGCATGGGAGGTGGCAGTGTAGGTTAATAATAATAATAATAAGCCACCCATCTGGCTGTGTTGCCCCAGCCACTCCAGTTTGCTCCCAACAAAATATTAAAAACACAATAAAACATCACCCATTAAAAACTTCCCTGAATGTGGCTGCCTTCAGATGTCTTCTAAAAGTCAAATAGTTGTTTATCTGTTTGACATCTGATGGTAGGGTGTTCCACAGGGCAGGCGCCACTGCCAAGAAGGCCCTCTGCCTGGTTCCCTGTAGCTTCACGTCTCACGGTGAGGGAGCTGCCAAAAGGCCATCAGAGCTGAACCTCAGTGTGCAGGGTGGATGATGGAGGTGGAGGCCCTCCTTCAGGTATACAGGGCCAAGGCTGTTTAGGGCTTTAAAGGTCAACACCAACACTTTGAATTTTGCTCAGAAACGTATAAGGTTGAAGGCAGAAGGAGAAATTGGTGAAAACCTTCTCCCTCTTCTTCCAGCAGGATTAGAATCCCTTCCATGTGTGGAAGGGGAAATCTGGGTACAGCCCATAATATATTCTCTGTGTAATGTGATGTACGTACATTTGTAAGTATTGTTAAATAAAAGAAAGTGTTCACTGGTTAAGAATTCTGAACTGTCAGTCACAAACAGATGTTAACATCTCATTTCACATTGTATGCAAACCAGGAATTTTTGCAGTGATTCATTTCCTAATTATGTGATTTAAAAAAAACTATTATATTACATCATCTTCCAGTATTTAAAGAAAGTAGCAGCATACTGAAGCAGGGCAAACAGAGTGCATTCACTCATTTAAATCCTATTCTGCCGTCAGTTCAAGTAAAGCTCATTTCTGCTTAGACATCCTGGATAATAGGAAGAATGTTATGTCTTTGGTATATCAGGAAGAGGGGTTAAGACACTGAAATTCAAGCAGCCAAAAACTTTAAGGCTCAGGTCCTCTCATCTTTTTGCACAGGTGTGCATGAGGATTTCCTTGTCGAACAGATGCTATTTTCTTTTGGCTTTGAATCAGCTGCAAGAGGGTGGAAGGATGTACCTAGATTCAGAACCCACCTGCCCATCTTTGGGTTTGAACTGCAGTTGTCATTTACCTTGACCATTGGCTGTGTTGGCTGGAGCATGATGGGTGTTGGGAGCCAGTCACATCTGGAGGGCCACAGGTTTCCCATCCCTAATATACAGTAGCTTGTTTATATTTCACTTCATAAACTTACTCATGGGCTAAAATGGTTGAATGTTATCAAATCTGTTAACAAATATAGCTGTTGGTCCCCTTCACGGCAACTCGGCCTCATTGACCTAGCATGTTCTGAAATAAATCTTTGCTTCACTGCAGACACAGCATGTCCCAGAGGATTTGCAAGAGTCAAAGGTGTTTCCTGTGAAGGTATAGTTATTCTTTGTTGTTCTTTTCTACAAATGTAATTATTGAACCTATTTATTCTAACAACAACAATGCCTATTGAAGTCAAGGAACCATGACTCCAAGCTGCTCCATATGCCTTATCCTTTCTCATTTTTGTGCATTATTTTTTAAAAAATACAATTTCTAAACAACCACTGAGTCAGTGAAAAGGCTGAGGGGGTTGAAGAATGTGATAAATGGGGCGTGGGACAGTTCCTTGATCTCATTCAGCATGCCAATTCTTATATTCTCATATTCTTATATTTTCTTAATTGGAGCAATGTGATAGTATTAAATAGAGACATTGGATTCTTATCTCATTATACATGATAAAGCTATTTTTAGCCATCTCACCCCTTGCTTTTTCCTTTTTTGCAGTCATAACAGGTTTACCACACCTATCAGCCAATCACCCATTCCCACCCCCCTTCTGAGTAATACCCCTCCCCACCCTCTCAATACTCGGAGAGCCAGTGTGGTGTAGTGGTTAAGAGCAGTGGACTCGTAATCTGGTGAACCGGGTTCGATTCCCCGCTCCTCCACATGCAGCTGCTGGGTGACCTTGGGCCAGTCACACTTCTCTGAAGACTCTCAGCCCCACTCACCTCACAGAGTGTTTGTTGTGGGGGAGGAAGGGAAAGGAGAATGTTAGCCGCTTTGAGACTCCTTAGGGTAGTGAAAAAGTGGGATATCAAATCCAAACTTTTCTTCATCAATATATACATGAGGGTCTGGTGACTTCTGTTTCAGTGTATCTGAAGAAGTGTGCATGCACACGAAAGCTCATACCAATAACAAACTTAGTTGGTCTCTAAGGTGCTACTGGAAGGAATTTTTTTATTTTATTTAGTTTCAATAAAATCAGGATAAATTGTAGTTTCCTATTCATACTTTATTCTAGATGTAAATGAGTGTGAAGTTTTCCCTGGAGTCTGCCCCAATGGACGGTGTGTCAACAGCAGAGGATCTTTTCATTGCGAGTGTCCTGATGGCCTGACATTGGATGGAACAGGCAGGATGTGTTTAGGTGAGCAACCATAAAACCTTCACTGCATGGTTGATTTAGGGTCAGTTCACACATTAGAGTCCACATGCCCTGAATCCTTTTGTGCTCCTAGTGACCTGCAGTTGTAATAGCCATTTCATTTCACTTTTAATTTGTATACCACTTCTCTATATTGCGATACACAAGGCAGTTTACAAGCTGAAGAAACAACAAAATAGCAAAGATCACATACCTAATAACAATCTGATCCAATACAAAAAAGTCATAACAGAATAGAACTTTAAGATAGATAACTTATATCAAAGAAAGCAATGTTCAACAATGCATTAGAACCTAATAGTAAACAGTAAAATTAAATATCTGCAAATAATAATTAAACAGTTTACACATAACAATTACAATAAAGAACTACTAAGCTACAATCAGTAAAAAGAATGACAAGCCACAATGCATAAGATACCACAATGACAAGTGACATCTAGATGACTTGTTTATTGAGCATTCACCTTGATTTGTTTGACATGTAAAAGCAAGTGTTACCCCACATTTTCCAGTGCATTTCCCCCATCACTCTCCTTATCTCAAAAAGTCCAATCTTTTGCAAGACTTGCCAGTCCACCAGGATTGCAAGACCTGAATTTGCCGTTATGTGATTGAATCCTACCTGAAAATTGCAGAAATCTGAAAGTGCCCCTAGGCTCTGAAACCCTTGGGTGTGAATCTAATAGAATTCAGCAATGCTTACTTCTGCATGAACATTTATAGGATTCTACTGTCAATCTTTTTAGTTAGAAATGCCCAGAGAAAAAGATCATGCCATGACATGTGTCCATTAGATTAAAATACTCTTAACTTTTCATATTAGAAGTGTGTAAGATCTGAAGGCTATACTTGGAAGGCCTTTTTATGTGCTTGGTGTGTGTGTTTTTAAAAAAGTTTTTACTGGTTTATTTGCAATTGTACTTTCCATCTACTTCTAGGAATTTCACATTCGTTATGTACTTGTTAGATGCCAGTACTTTATGAAATAGCTGTAGACATATTGAATCCATTTTAAAACACTATGGCCAAAAGAGAATGAAAATTAGGAACGAAGCTCTGCCATCACCCAAACCAACCCAGCATACAATTCAGGAATTTCTCACTCTTAAGAAAACAGCAGGGTAAAAACGCACTCAAGAAAGATAATAGCAATTTCAAAAAATGAGCTCAATTTCTGGGCAAGTTATTAGGGGAAAATGCCTAAAGGCATTGGCTTTGCCCAGTAGGGCAGAGGGCTGGCAGTGTACTTGCTACCATAAGTCCAGTTTTTCTTCATTAGCAGGACATTGTTCATCTTTCTGGGTGAAAATTCACTGCACAATCCAAACCGCAGCAACCACTGCATCTGCAATCCTGTGATTCACATTGGCTGGTGGGGAAGGGGGAAAGAGAAGGCAGCTTGCAGTGCCAGCCTGGAGCTAGAACAGTTTTCGAACCCAAATCTGGCCTGATGCCATCTTGTGACAGCAGAGGTGCTGCCTTACAGTCCAGTGGATCACAGGCAAACTCAGCAAACACCCCACTTAGGGGCTTACTGCTGCCTGCTGCCTGCAAGAAACTCACTGGCAGTAGTTCTACCCTTCCACACATTTGATGGGCAGAAGGGGAAGCTCTGGACCAGGGAGCAGCTCCACATCACCTCCCCATTGTGGTAAGAATTCCCCTCTACACTACCTTGTTCGTTACCCAGGTGAGGAACAACCACCTTTTGAATAAACCACAGAACCAAGGAAACTATTGCGGTAGGACAGAGCTCACTCAACGTGCCAGTTGAGAAGGTCTGCCCCAAGGCACTTCAGAACAAAAAGCTTACGTAGTAGTTCAAACACAGCAAACCATGGTCAAATGGCCAAGCGGCATATCGAGGCATCGCTCCAAGGTGATGTGGGGGTGAAGATACCAACATGGAGCCATGTGTGCTTTACTGACGTATGTGAAAATAACTCTTTGTTTGCTGTGTTAGATGCGAGTACAGTGGTACCTTGGTTTGCATATGTCTTGGTTTGCATACATTTTGGATTACAAACGCATCAAACCCGGAAGTGCGTGTCCCGGTCTGCAACCTTTTTTT
>JAXCMG010000024.1:7228189-7249567 GCA_034642415.1 Podarcis siculus | reverse complement strand
ACAACTGATTCAAAACTTTGGTCGAGTGGCGGGATTTAAGTTAAATAAGCAAAAAACTAAGGTTTTGGGGAAAAATTTGACAGACACTGAATTGGAATGGTTTCAGAAAGAGACAGAACTAAATGTGGTCAAAAAAGTTAAGTACCTAGGGGTAAACATAACAGCAAAAAATCTGAGTTTATTTAAAGATAATTATGAAAAATGTTGGTCTGAAATTAAGAGAGACTTGGATAGTTGGTCAAGATTAAAACTTTCTTTGTTAGGCCGAATAGCTGCCATCAAGATGAATGTACTGCCAAAAATGTTATTTTTGTTTCAGACACTACAGATCGTAGATAAGACAGAGTGTTTTCGGAGGTGGCAGAAAGATATTTCTAAATTTGTCTGGCAGGGCAAAAAGCCCAGAATTAAATTTAAGATATTAACAGACGCGAAAGAAAGAGGGGGCTTTGCCCTGCCAGATTTAAAGTTGTATTATGAAGCTGCAGCTTTCTGCTGGCTAAAAGATTGGTTACTTCTTGAAGATACGGATGTTTTGGATTTGGAAGGTTTTAATAATGCATTTGGATGGCATGCCTATTTATGGTACGACAAAGCTAAGATAAACAAGGCCTTTAAGAACCATATTGTCAGAAAATCAGTTTTTAATGTCTGGACAAGATATAAAGACTTATTGGAGAACAAAACTCCGAGGTGGCTGTCACCCCTAGAGGCTAAGGCCCGAAAAAGAGCCAATATGGAGGCCAATTGGCCAAAATATTGGGAGATAATAGAAAAGGATGGTGACAATTGGAAATTGCAGAGTTTAGAAAAGATGAGAGATAAAGTGCGAGACTGGCTACACTATGCTCAGATTAAAGAAGTGTTTAAAAAATGATAAAAAGTTAGGATTCCAAGTGGAAAAGTCAAAGTTAGAAACTGAACTGTTAGAACCTAAGACCAAAGTACTTTCAAAAATGTACAATTTGCTGCTGAAATGGAACACCCAAGACGAAATGGTAAAATCATCAATGATAAAATGGGCACAGGATATTGGGCATAATATTATGTTCGAAGATTGGGAAAGGTTGTGGACCTCTGGGCTGAACTTCACTGCATGTAATGCTTTGAAGGAAAATGTAATGAAAATGATGTATAGATGGTACATGACCCCAGTTAAATTAGCTAAAATATACCATGCGTCTGATAGCAAATGTTGGAAATGTAAGGAAAATGAAGGAACATTTTTTCACCTCTGGTGGACCTGCCCTAGAGTAAAGGCCTTTTGGGAGATGATATATAATGAGTTAAAAAAGGTGTTTAAATACACCTTCACTAAGAAACCAGAGGCCTTCCTCTTGGGCATTGTCGGCCAGAGTGTGCTAAAAAAGGACAGAACATTCTTTATGTATGCAACAACAGCAGCAAGAATATTGATCGCGAAGAACTGGAAGACCCAGAAGCTACCCACTTTGGAAGAATGGCAGATGCAACTGATGGACTATATGCAGCTAGCCGAGATGACCGGCAGAATCCGAGACCAGGGAGAAGAAAGGATGGAAGAAGACTGGAAAAAATTCAAGATTTATCTACAAAAACATTGCAATCTGGCTGAGTGCTGATTGGGATGCCAGGGTAGAAAATAACTGTCTATCACTAAATTAGACTCAAGGATGAATCGTATGATAATCAAAATTAAGACTGTGAACAAAATGATAATTTGTTTGAAATTAATTTTTGTAACGATGCAAGTGTATGCGGGAGGTGTGGGGGAGTCCAATGTAACAGTGGAAAGATGTTAAAAGAACAATGATGATTTGTGCTTTTTCAAAAGTATGTTTTATATGAAAAACCTTAATAAATATATTTAAAAAAAAAAAAATAAAACTTACGAAAACCCAATAGCTGAGATGTTGTAAAGATGTTGTAAATCTATCTCTTTGATAACAATAGGGCATAAAGGAAAACAAAGCAGTGCAGTATTCCTTTGATCAGTATGGAAAGAGGAAATAAGAACTGAAAAGAACATTTTTCCTTCCCCAGCAGTATTCTAAGCCAATGTCCTTCCTGTCACTAATCAAGATGGGAAGAGAGAAGAGCTCAAAGCCCATTATTTGTACATCAAAATTACTAATCCTATATAATTCCACATTGAGGGTTTTCCTTGTCAGAGCTGTCTTTCAGTTTCCAAATTCTGTCAACATTAAAGCTAATACTTGGATTAAATAACATATTTCTTTATGGCTGCATTGTGTGGGGGGGGGGATCCTCTTATTCAATAAAATGGATTACTGCTTTTTGTAAATGGATTGTCCAAGAGTTATTTTTATATTCAGCCTCCTTGATTCCACCCCTCTTTCTTTCCTTTTAAGTTGAATTCAAGTCAATATGTGGAAATATTCCTGGCTTCACATTCGACATCCACACAGGCAAAGCTGTTGGTGAGTTTTTAAAGCTATGTTCAGATTAATGAATGCAGCATGAATCTGAAAACTAAAGGTTTTTTCCCCTTATTTATTTATAAGATGTGTGGAAAACTAACATGACAGGGAAGAAGTTTCAGCTTTTTATGTATAAAGCTCCCCTATATGGATTTTTCCTTTATACAAAAAGCATGGATTAAAATTAAAATTGAATTGCTATATTCAATTTGTTGTATTATATTTCTAGGTAAATTTTATTACCACTTTATTTTCCTTATTTCATGCATAGAGAAACTATGAGAAAAAGCAGGGCTTGCCATTGCATTTGACTAATAAATATTGATTTATTTATTTTTTTAGATATTGATGAATGTAAAGAGATCCCAGGGATTTGTGCAAATGGTGTTTGCATTAACCAGATTGGCAGCTTCCGCTGCGAATGCCCAACAGGATTCAGCTACAATGACCTGCTCTTGGTCTGTGAAGGTGATGTAAATCGTATTGTCTATGGTTTATCCTCATGGCAAGAACCTTTTCAGCAACGGTCTGTGCTCCTACTTTACTGCATAAGTGGGGGGGTTGGGTTGGGGGGAAGGAATACACCTAGAAATAACACCTGCCTCCTGGTCAGGCTAATGATCAAAGAGGAACTGATTGTACTTACTGAGTCCTACACAATGGCCTAACCTGGCTGTGTGGACCAGCAGAGAGGAAGTGCAAGCTAACAAACCATGCACATGTCTACTATGCAACTGTCTGTGATTTGCTCCAGTAAATTAGAGTCATGTGGATATATCTTCAAAATAGAGCAGCCGTTATTTTTAATAATAATAATAATAATAATAATAATAATAATAATAATAATAATTTATTTATATCCCACCCTCCCCAGCCGAAGACGGGCTCAGAGCGGCTAACAACAGTAAAAATAGCACAGTTTACATAAAATCACAGTCAATTAATTGAAATACATTCTAAAATCAAATCAAAATCAAATTAATGGCAACCATTGGGCTTGAGTTCTATGAGGATTACAGAAGGAGGGGGTCAGACTGTGCCTTGGCCAAAGGTCTGGTGGAACAGCTCTGTCTTGCAAGCCCTGCGGAAAGTTGTCAAGTCCCTAGTTGCTTGTGACAGAGCGTTCCACCAGATCGGGGCCACGGCCGAAAACCCCTGGCTCTTGTTGAGGCCAGCCTAACCTCCCTGTGGCCCAGATGTTTTTATTTGAAGACCGTAAGGTCCTCCGTGGGACATACCAGGAGAAGCGGTCCCATAGGTACGAGGGTCCTAGGCCGTATAGGGCTTTAAAAGTTAAAACCAGCACCTTAAACCTGATCCTGTTCTCCACCGGGAGCCAGTGCAGCTGGTATTAGAAAAGTATAGAAAAATAGTGACTAATGAAAAGGTGTGGAAAAGACGCTTATCTTGGAAAAAACAAAGCTGCGCATCAGTTGATTCCTGACCTAGGTTTTGAAACTCTTATCAATAATTCCATGAAGTGTTTGAACATGATAATTAGTTGCCCTTTCTTCCATGAATGTAAGTATTTCTCTTCAAATCCATGTATTGTCTGGTCTCACAGGATTGTATTTATCTTCCTGGCAGATTTCTTAGAGAAAGGGAGGCAGGAATATTATTCAAAGCATTTGCTCTGTGTGTACAATGTGTCACATTCCTGCTGTTTGTAGCGGAATAATTTGTTAAATGTTCTGATGAAAAATGTTCTGGAGTGATATGCTTGTGGGATACAGCGTGTGCTTGGGTTCCTCCTCTACTTTTTAGTTTCTGTCAGTCTTCTCCTACCTGTTTGGCAGGAATCCCATCTTTTCTCTTCCTTAGAGGATATTAAACAAAGTCATCTTCAATAATGTACTGGTCACTGCTTCAGAGGGATGAACACAAAGATAAGGGATATAAGCACATTTAAGTTCCATTGATTTCAGTTGGTATGTTAAGATTGTGTTGAAAATTCTCTAATTGAAGTAAGTGGGATTTGAAAGTGCTTTAACATTAGCTGAATTATGCCCATTGCAATGTAGAGCACAAAATGTATCTGTATGCCTCAAAGAGATGAAGGACACCTATACTGACATTTGACTAAGAATTATTGATCTTGCAGATATTGATGAATGCAGCAACGGTGACAATCTCTGTCAACGAAATGCAGATTGTATTAACAGCCCTGGTAGTTACCGCTGCGAATGTGCTGCAGGTTTCAAACTTTCACCCAATGGTGCCTGTGTTGGTAAGAAATAACTTGCATTCACTATTTTGCTTAAGTCTTCTTTTATATGGATATTCCCTCTAGAATATTGGCAGTTTTCCTGTTGTGAATTTGCATTATTATTTTTTTGCACACTTACAATTATGTTGCTTCCCTGACTTTCGTGTCATGTCTAGCAGTATCTGACTTTAACATGAACAGACAAATAATAGGCTTTTTGTGCTACGGCTTTCTTTATGAAATGGACATTTTAAGTTCACCTTCAGTAATCATTAGCAGATTGTAAAACGTGAGTAACGAATGAGCAATAACAAAACCACAAATCAATAATGTATACCATGTGTCTTGTGTATTTTTGTTATAGATCGCAATGAATGCCAGGAAATTCCTAATGTATGTAGTCATGGCACATGTGTGGATAAAGAGGGAACTTACCATTGCATCTGTCAAAATGGTTTTAAGGCATCCCATGACCAAACTATGTGTATGGGTATGTTATCCGTGTAAAAACGTGAATTAGAAAATCTAGAAAACCTTAATTAATTGACGTTTTGGTGAGCGATGGTTGGGTTGATACTGTTATCTTTATTTCAGATGAATATAAGTTATGTGTTGTCAGATAAATGTGGTGATTGCATTTATTATATCATTGCGAAACTTTGAAATATAAAAAGGGGAGGGGGAAAATAAGCCAGTGTTTAAGGTTTCCCGAGATGATTCTACAAATAATAATTCCTTTGTATTAATGCCTTCACTCTGCAGATGTTGATGAATGTGAAAGACATCCTTGTGGAAATGGAACATGTAAAAACACAGTTGGCTCATATAATTGTCTGTGTTATCCAGGATTTGAGCTTACACATAATAATGACTGTATGGGTAAGAAAATCAAAAGAAAACTACACTTTTTCATTTAGGAAGAGGGATGGTGCAAGAAGTTCAAATAAAAACATGAAAATTTCTGAATTTTAACAGACGAATCTATTTAAGGTCTGTACTCCATTGTGGAACTAATTTTGAAAAAAAAATATACTATGTCAGCTTTAAACACCTTTTTTGACCTTTCGAGTAGCTGCAGGAACTGCCAACTAGATCAGGACCACAACTTTGAGAAGAGAGAATTACATATGAGCCAGAAGTCATCTTTTCCATTGAAAATGAGGGTTTCAGAATGGTCAGCAGGGGTTGAACTTTGAGAATTTGGGAGAGGGATTGTGCAGTTTTCACTTGTAAGGGAAGGAGATCCCCAGGGAAAGAAGTGACAGCAGTGGCTTTTTTCCTTTCTTTCATTCATTTAAAATGTAGTTGTTGCTGCTGCAGCAAGTAGCAGCAGAGTTGCTATTGGTGCCCCTACCTATCCTCCCTTGGAATGACACTATGTTGTCACGTAGCATCATCCTAGGGATATGGTGTTGGTGTGGAATGGCAGTTTCTACTGACTGGGCCACCAACAACAGCACTATAGCTGTTTGTGGTGGCAGAAGATTAAACTGGGTGGGAAAAGACTGCTAGTAGGTCATTCCATATCAAGTGATCCAACTTTTTAAACTCATGTCATCTTATTTTCTTTATATTGTGTACACTTGTTGAATGATCAAAACTAAGTTTGAATCTAAAATTTTAATTTTTTATCTCATCCCATTATGAGGTGTTATGAGAGTTTGAGATTTTAAAAAATAGACAATTTCGGCCTTGCCAGACTACACAATAAACATAAAAGCTCAGCCCAGAACTGAGATACGTCAAAACTAAAAACACCAGTCTCTTCAGAACGTCACAGGCTTTAATGTGATGTGTCACATGATGGATTTATTTTAAATTTTAAATCTAAGTTACAAAACTGTAACCTTTAAAAAGTGATTAAAAATTAATATGATTAAAAAATTCCAAAAAATTGTATTCGTTATTTAATATTTCTAAGAGCTATCTCCAAAATTCCATCTTGGAATCTCAATGGGATCATATTTTTTAAAAAATATTTTGTACATACATGTCTGCCTTATTGGGTTCTAGTTAGGATAAATTGGTCTTCTTGGAGTAAAATATAACAGAATAAACCGGACTTCAAACTGTAATATCAGTTACTTCAAGCAATTCTTTAGAAAGTTACTCAATTTAAAAGGTACCTGAAAAGCTAGTCGGGCTTTTCTTTTAAAAATGTGTTCCAAAGCAGATTCGTAGCTTGCAATTATTGCATGATAGAATAAATGCTTTTTGTTGCCCTTGTTTTGTTAACCATTTTGTTGCTTTTTGTTAACCATTTAGATATTGATGAATGCAGTTCCTTCTTTGGGCAGGTGTGCAGAAATGGGAGGTGTTTCAATGAAATTGGTTCTTTCAAATGCTTATGTCATGAAGGTTATGAACTTACTCCAGATGGCAAGAACTGTATTGGTATGTATGAAAGCAACTACCTAGTGTAAATGTGCATTGATAGAACAGCAATCCTGTGCACACTTATCTGGGATTACATCCCATTGACTACAGTGTGACTTACTTTTGCATAAACATACAATTGTGCTGCTTTTTGAAGTATACGTTTGCACAATCATGTTAGAGTCTTTCAGTCGCATATATCCTAGTGTCTTTCAATTAAAAAAACTAAAGAAGTTAAAGAAGCCCAACAAAAACACTTCCGGCAGGTTTTTATGGATAGCTGAGACCTGCAGCTGAAACACAATCCTGTACCAGACAAGTAAGACAGAGCCTCTCCCTCTTCTCAGGAAATCTCTGTTCTTCTACCAATTTTGGCTGATACATTGGCCTTATGTGGCTCTTGTATGCTAAACTGAACAGCAGAATTCATTGCAAAGGGGTGGGTAAGGAACTTTTCCCCATCAGCAAGAGCTAGGGGCGAGGAGTGCTATTGTTTCCGTTTGTTATGTATTTTTGTGTTTTTATATTGTAAAATCTGTGATCTTTGGGTGAAGGGTGGTATTATAAATTTTATTATTATCTATGTATAATAATAATAATAATAATAATAATAATAATAGTAGTAGTAGTAGTTATTTACAGATGGGAGCAGGGTTACTTAACACAACAAAGGACAGGAGGAGGATCAATGTGCGAGAAGGAGGATCAATCATCTTGATCTATATTCTTCTCTCTTATTGCATGTTTAGACTGTAGGTAATCCTTCTAGAATCTCTAACATATTTTGTCTTTTTTCTATTCTTTTGAGATATCAATGAGTGTGTGGTGCTGGCTGGCTCATGCTTCCCTGGTACATGTCAAAACTTGGAAGGATCTTTTAGGTGCATTTGCCCACCAGGGTATGAAGTAAAAAGTGAAAGCTGCATTGGTAATGTTGCATTTTATTTTATTTTGAGCTTCAATACTAACACAGTAAAGAAGAGGTATTTTGGATGTGGTAGAAATAACATGCAAAAATTGTGTTCACTCATTTACAAATGTAGCGACTTTTAAGATACACATTCTTGTGCTTGTGATGAGAAACAAACTCAAAGTCGTGGCATTTGATTAACAGAAATCGGGGGGCTGGTTTGTGTTTCGTAAAATCTTTGCTTAACAAACAAACAAATCCACACACCACCACCTCCTGGCGAATACATAGAGAAAGCTTAGCTGAAAAATTGTCTGAGAATATAGGCTGCATTTAGACATCATTTTATTCTATTTCCCTAAAGTTTCCTTACCGGATAACTTTCTCATTTCATGTGATCTTTCACTTGAGGTAAATTCCAGTTCTGGAAATCTAGTGGAATTTAGTAGAAGCCATTTCTGCGTTAATTGCTTTCAGGGGGGAAAATCCACTTAACCTAGAAAATCACAGGAGCATTTGTGCTGTGATTTCCCCACAGTTTTCATGGATCATGCCACTACAGCTCATGTCATCAAATTTGGAGTAGTATTCTAGTATACAGTACCTTCCCACCATTTTCATGTGTGAATCATAGGGAACAGAATTACTCATGGCGACACACCTGGTCACATCTACGGTTGTGTTACACCATGTCCACTGGTGGGAATGAAATTTAGCATGCCCTGGCAATATAGCAATCAAAAAGCCACAATTCCAGTAACACAGCAGGTTATACAGTGGAAAAGGAATGTTAGAAACTGGGACAAGAAGCGCTTGCATTATAACCAGAAAAACTAATTCAATAATCTCCACATCCGAATGCACCCAGACTCAGAAATATAGCAAATGGTTTCTGTTTTAAGCCTTAACGCTCATAGTTATGTGCAACTAAATTCCGCACCAAATGCACACCTAGTGTGTAAAGGTAATTGAGTTATTTGCATAGCGCTTTGATGTTTATTTCAACATCTAAGGAATTTTTGTTTTGGTGCAAAATAATATACCAATGCTTTTAGAACGTTAGATGCTTTAGATTTTCATTATATGGAGAAAAAACGTAACACACAGCTATCAAATGAGAAAGCGGATCCATGTAAATCATAATGTGTTTCATCAAACTAAGAAACAATGATATTGGTACCAGACAGCCAATCCTAAATATCTTCAAATTAACCATACAGGAAGCAAGTCCTCATGTCTTCTGTGCCAAACTGACTGATGTTAGTGGAATTTTTGCCCAGATAAAGATGGAAGGAAAACTTTATGTGTGCTTTCAGTAGTCTTCATAAATCAAGGAACAAAATCTTGCTTAAATATGCTGGACTTTTATCTTGAGCAATACATTTTTTTGGAGATTTTAACTTTTGTAACAGAGTGCATTTATTAATTTGTTTTCTTGCCAGCTTTTAAATATTTTTGGCAGCTATTGCTAGTAATATTAACTGTTTTTCTTGAGAGTAATCCAAGTCATATTTTCTCTGAAACCTTTCAAAGCACAGCATTTTGGGGCTGCAGTGAATATCATGTGCAAGACACTGGAGACATTAGCACACAACACTAAGAGAAAGAATGTCTTAGTGCATATGCGTGGGCTTTTGGCAAGGAGATGGCAAACACTGTGTTTCTTCTCAGTTCTCTTAGCATGGCATGATGCGGCAGCTAAGTCAAAGTCAGGTTTAGTGTGTTTTCTGAATTTGGACACTCTCTTTCCATTAAGCATGAGTTGTAGCCAAGGTTAATTCTTGGTTGCAGCTCATGGTTAAGGAAGAGAGGATGCAAACAGCCCCCAACTAAGGTATAATGGAACAGGAATAGACAAACCCTTGCCCAACCCCTCAAATGTTTCACAAGTTCTCATACTCACTTTTATGAGCAATTTCGTTTTGCCTTTCCCCAAATTGTTGGGGGAGGGGATGACCAAATATACTGGTGTAGACTTTATAAAGCAATTGCTGTTTTAAAACAGAACAAACTGGTCTGCTCATTTAAAAATCAATTCTGCCTAATGCACTATTTCCCATCAGCTCTCTGGAAAATACACAAGATGAATACCATTTTGGATTAATGTTGTAATCACATTTTCGTTTTAACCGTCTTTAAAAAATTTATTTATTTACAATCAAGTTGTGTGTAAGTTGTATGAAATAAATAAATAAATGATTTTTCAGACATTGATGAATGCAACGAGGATCCCAACATCTGTCTCTTTGGATCCTGCACTAATACGCCAGGAGGATTCCAGTGCATCTGTCCTACAGGCTTTGTGATATCTGATAATGGCAGGAGATGTTTTGGTAAGCACAGTGGTTGCAGCAGGCTGTTAACAGTCAGCTCAAATATTCAGAAAGGAGGGCGATTCAGTAAACAATCATTTGGCTAAGTTGGGCTATCTCACATTTATTTATTTAAAGGAGTTCTACCTCACCTTTACACTTAAAAAATTATTGGGATGGCTAATATGATAATAAAAAGAAAATACAATCATTAACGCATGCAAAGATGAACGTGCAATGCTTGAAATTTAAAAAACAACAGAAAGACAAACTTTGGCTAGACCAGTTGCTGTGGGCACAATTGCAGCAATAAAAGCAATACAAATAAAATTTAAAAAACAGTATGAATATTTAATGTAATGGATGTTCCATCTACATTTTAAATCACAAATCCATGCTAAGCCCAGACCAGGCAAAAATGGATTTGAAAGCTTGCCTTGCCTAACACCAGTGCTTTTTTTTTTCTAGAAAAGAGGTGCAGAAACGCTCCCATTTTTTTTCCAGACAACCCTAAGTTGTTGAACTTTTTTTAGGGAGCAAATTGCCCAATTTATCCAAATGGACAAGAGCCCTATGACTTTTAAACAGCCACCTGCAATATTAGACTGATATTAATTCAACAACAAACAAAATACTACACTGAGCCTACTGGATGCCGTGCTTTAAATGTCTTGAGTTTTCCCCACATGGATGAAAGCTGGCTGTACAAAAATCCACAGGCTGACTTAGCACATGTGTGGGATTGTTCAATTGTCAAGTAATTCTTGAAGGAGATACAAATGAGAATTAAAAGACGTTATGCGGTAGATGGATGGAGAGGGATTGAAGGATGTTGTGGGGTGGGTGGAGAAGAAACTGAACTACGCCATTTTTGGATACAAATATTTTCACTACAAAAGTAATTTTTCAGGGGTGGGTGGGTCAGAGGTTTCCCCACGCTTGGTATAAGCAGACTGAAAGGGCTTCAGTACATTATTACAAAATAATAACGTCTCCTGCTGATAGAGGTTCAGGCAGGAATTCCCACGCAAGTGAGAAGTGAAACCATTTCTTTGGTTTTGATTAACTTACCCAGCTACCCACTGTCTAAAGTAATTCTGGGGCATTTGGTTTCCCCCCTAGATACGCGACAAAGTTTCTGCTTCACTAACTTTGAGAATGGCAAGTGCTCTGTGCCGAAAGCATTTAACACCACCAAGGCAAAGTGCTGCTGCAGCAAGATGCCAGGAGAAGGATGGGGTGATCCCTGTGAACTTTGTCCTAAGGAAGAAAAAGGTAAAGAAAAAACATGTGCTGGCTTTAGGGCTGTGCAATAAATCGCCATACATTTGAATAACAGTATTGGAAATTACATCGTGATAAGTGTTGCAACAAGGCAATACACTGGTGAACAAAAGGTGGAGACTTAATGGCTTCCCAGGTGGTGGTGCAGGTGGTACACCTTAGAGATAAGGTAAAGGGACCCCTAACCATTAGGTCCAGTCGTGGCCGACTCTGGGGTTGCGGCGCTCATCTCGCTTTATTGGCCAAGGGAGCCGGCGTACAGCTTCCGGGTCATGTGGCCAGCATGACTAAGCCGCTTCTGGTGAATCAGAGCAGTGCACAGAAACGCCGTTTACCTTCCCTGCCAGAGTGGTACCTATTTATCTACTTGCACTTTGACGTGCTTTCGAACTGCTAGGTTGGCAGGAGCAGGGACTGAGCAACGGGAGCTCACCCCATCACGGGGATTCAAACCACCGACCTTCTGATCGGCAAGCCCTAGGCTCTGTGCTTTGACCCACAGTGCCACCCTTGTCCCTACCTTAGAGATACTTTGCAGATAATTTGCAGGCACCCAGACTCCTGCTTTGTTTGCTCTCTCCCTCCTCCCTCCTAACCTGTAAGAGATTAGGATAAGTCCTCACACAAAGCAGCAAACTCCTTCAGCTTCACCAGTATCTTTGCACCTAGAGCTCAGCTAATTATGCAGAGCCTGCTAACAGTCCAGGAGGGACCACCCCCATGGCTAGACAATGAAGTTCCCAGGAAAGTAGAAGTAAGTTTAGTTGAATTCAGAGGGGTTTATGCATGCACAGATTCCACTTAGACCTCTGAGTGGAGAAGCACATGCAACTTGACTAGTAAATCACTTAAACTACTCTTAAATTAGTTGAAAACAAATTAAATATGTTGTATGGAGGTTTAATATTTTTATTAAATGTACTACTTCCTTACATTTTAAAGCCCTCCACCCCTGTGGGGAGGCATGGCAAGGCCCTCTGCTGCTGTGGGGAAGTGTAACACTCCCTCCACCACTGCAAGGAGGTTTGGCAGGACCCTCTGCTGCTGCAGATATATATCGAGATATTGTGATGTTTAGCTGGTGATATATTGTGATGTTGAAAACCAGATATTAGCCAGCCCTAGTTGGCTTTCAAGAGGCAGTGGTAAAAAAACGACTGGCATACAGAGCCTCTACTTGTCCAACCAGATCCTTGATCCAATTTCCAATAGTTCAGTGGAGCTACTCTAAGTAAGTTGTTTCAGGAATAATAATAATAATAATAATAATAATAATAATAATAATAATAAATTTATTATTTATACCCCGCACATCTGGCTGGGTTTCCCCAGCCAGTCTGGGCAGCTGCCAACCGAATATTAAAAACACAATACAGCATTAAACATTAAAAACTTCCCTAAACAGGGCAGCGTTCAGATGTCTTTCAAAAGTAAGATAGTTGCTCATTGCCATGACATCTGATGGGAGGGCGTTCCACAGGGCAGGCGCCACTACTAAGAAGGCCCTCTACCTTCTCTATTGACTAACTGTGGATTACTATACAATGAGCAATGGATCTTTGGGGCAAGGGGAGAGATGTGCTTTAAATGTATGGTGTATGTGGAACCAATATCATCACAGGAAACTGGAGCTGGCTAAACATGTGTTAAAATCCAGTAAAGCAATCAGTGTCTTTGGGGTTTTGCAACTGGCTTATATTAAAAACTGAATATTGCAGCTACAGTTGCCGATTACTTTATGGATGTGGCACTTATTACGCAGTATTCAGATATGGAAGAAAAATAAGGGTGGGAAACGCCCTCTGTAGCACTTGTGAAAAGCATATATGTATATGTGTGTGCCTGTTATTGCTTTAATTGGCCATAGCCAGCTGTATAATCATTGCCATTTTTATTTCTTTTGTGATGCCGCTGTTCCAAAAAATGTTCTCGTGCAGTTGCCTTCCAGGATTTGTGTCCATTTGGTCATGGGACTATACCTGGGATTGATGATACACGAGAAGGTATTGGCTTTACTTTGATATCATTTTAAAACTATTTATTTCTTTAATGAATTATACTCCAGGATTCTCTGGCTTTTAGAAAGCAAGTTGTGTTGATTTTTCAGATACGAATAATATTCCTGATTAGGGGGAGACAACATAAATCTTACTCCAGAAAATGTCCTTACTTTCTCTTATTGGTGAAAGGTCACATGGCAGCACAAGTTAATATAGGCCTAGGGTAGTAGATGCAGCCCACAGGATTTAAACTCTATGTACTAGCCAATATGGTAATTTATATCCAGTTCTTCTGTTTAGAGCAGTGATGGCCAAACTTGGCCCTCCAGCTGTTTGGGACTACAGTTCCCATCATCCCTGACCGCTGGTCCTTGTTAGCTAGGGATGATGGGAGTTGTAGTCCCAAAACAGCTGGAGGGCCAAGTTTGGCCATCACTGGTTTAGAGCAACCAAAGTGGCTGACGACAAATTGAAATACTATCAAATAGAAATTTGAAACCATGCAGAACACTACAATACTGGCAACTCCAGGGGTTATGTTCCAAGGCACCACGGGTTTAAATGAAATTGTATTTGAAACACAGTTGAAAAAGCCTGCAAACATACCATTCCGCCCCTGCCTCATTCCACCACTTTTTGGCATAAGAAAGAATTCTTTCCTTTTTATTCATGTATTCCTCTTTGGGAGGGTAAAGGGAATTCTATTACTGCCCAATAAAATGTGTATCTGTTATACTAAAGGAATCCCGAGATGGATAACAGAACAGTACAAATGATTTGATGTTACTTTCTTGTATCTAGATGTCAACGAATGCCTTGAGAGCCCAGGCATTTGTTCCAACGGTCACTGCATAAACACAGATGGATCCTTCCGTTGTGAATGCCCTTTGGGATACAAGCTAGATTACACCGGAGTGCGTTGTGTAGGTGTGTGCTGATTCAAAGCCATATGTAAAATCTGTTAATTTCATGCATTGTAATCTTTAAAACTTCATGAACTTGACCTGCATCCTAGTTTTCAAAAATTTGTTTTTCTTGTTACACCCTAGATACCGATGAATGTTCAATTGGTAATCCTTGTGGAAATGGCACGTGTTCCAATGTTATTGGTAGCTTTGAATGTAATTGCCTTGATGGGTTTGAACCTGGGCCAATGATGAACTGCGAAGGTAAATTATAATTTGTTTTATCTTCTGACTACATTTAGGCAACTAACCTGCTTTGAATCTTTTTCCGATTCCCTTTACCGCCAAAGGGAAGTAAAAATAAGAAAGAGTGGCTTGTTTGTTTTTCATTTTTGGAAGAAGATTTCTAAGGCCTGGATAACACTGATGATGTTTCTATTTTGTTCAGACATAAATGAATGCGTACAAAACCCGTTGCTGTGTGCTTTTCGCTGCATAAACACATATGGTTTCTATGAATGCACCTGTCCAGTGGGCTATGAATTAAGAGAGGACCAAAAAATGTGTAAAGGTATGGATTATTTTTTTAAATGATCTTTCATAGGAAAATGTTTTTTTATTTCAGAATGTATCACCTACATTTTACTGAACACAGACAAGAAGAAAGCACCCTTCAGTTCTTTGGCTTAATTTTGCTTGCCAGTTTTGTTGGGCTTACTTGTGCCTGTAGTGGACAAAAAGGTGCTCTGCTACTTCTTTTATTTTAAGCTCCCAACTATCTGGTTGCATTCTGGTTCAAGTGGAGTCAGTCCCTTTTGTACAGGCATGACTTGTTCCAAAAATTACCCTAAACCGTTCCCCAGTGCCTAAAAAAATTGAACCCCTCTTCCCAACATGACTGGCTCATCCATATTTTGAGATGCCTTGTTTCGTATATCTAGCTGGCCCTGTGCATGGAATGGACATTTCAGAGAAAGTTACCCTTCCCCATCTGTGCAAGACAGTATACAGTGGTACCTTGGGTTCCATACGCTTCAGGTTACATACGCTTCAGGTTACAGACTCCGCTAACCCAGAAATAGTGCTTCAGGTTAAGAACTTTGCTTCAGGATGAGAACAGAAATTGTGCTCCGGTGGTGCGGCAGCAGCAGGAGGCCCCATTAGCTAACGTGGTGCTTCAGGTTAAGAACAGTTTCAGGTTAAGTACGGACCTCCGGAATGAATTAAGTACTTAACCCGAGGTACCACTGTACTCACTTAAGTCCCCTTATACTCTTTGCTGTTTACTTTGGGGTGCATATGTATAGGACTCTACTGACAGAATATTGTCCCCGGAACAAATAGTAGATTGATGTTCTAAGCATATACATTCCTTGGTTATTTTTTAAAGATCTTGATGAATGTGCAGAAGGTCTACACGACTGTGAATCAAGAGGTATGATGTGCAAAAATCTGATAGGAACTTTCATGTGCATCTGCCCTCCTGGAATGACTCGCAGACCAGATGGAGAAGGTTGCATGGGTAGGTATTAAGATAGGGTGCTTCAAGAAAAAAAACCTTGAGCCTATTTAACTCAGCATTCCTGTATTACCCAGTGACTGTTATGAATAAAAGCTAATGTATATTATGACTTTTTCCTATTGTTAGTGCACATAATAGACACAGTTTTGTATGCAGTGTTGCCTAACGTACATATTTATTCAAGCAGTGTCCCTGATATTAGGATTTTTTTGTATGCTCCTTTCACTCACCTATGGATTTGATGCACACTTCTGTGCTCATTTTTTGGTTGGAAAGCTTCATCACAAAATTGGGAGAAGTGTGGATTTTGAAGGACAGTTGCGTTTCAGTTTGCATATTGCTTTGGGAAGTACGAATTAGGTAGGCTTGTGTGAACTTGTGAACTGAACTGAATTTCTCCCCATCCCTAATATATGCTGAGCATAAGCTGGGAGTTTACAGCATTAATTCTGACGTTCCTTACTTCCTATCAGTTTTCTAGGAGAACCCTCAGCACCATAGCATTGGATTATTACAGAGAGGAAATCAGGCTCCTACATCTCAGACTTAATTTGGGACTGATAGTGTTGCTAGAAATATTATTGTCCTTCTGCAGCCTCAGTTAGCATTTTCCTTAGAGGAGGAAGGGGAAACCCAACTGAGTGATCTTAAGTTGTTGATTGTATTGGTATCATTTAACTTGCATTGTGATTCTGTACATACTTATTTTTGGTTTCTGTATTTGTGATAAAGATGAAAATGAATGCCGCACCAAGCCAGGTATCTGTGAAAATGGCCACTGTGTCAACATTATTGGAAGTTACAGGTGTGAATGCAATGATGGTTTCCAGTCAAGTTCATCTGGAACTGAATGCATTGGCAAGTAAACCTACAGTCCATTATTTTCTGTTCAAATGAAGGGAGTGTTTAAGAAATCTTTGCCAGTTTGGATATAAGTGGTAGTTGGCTGAAACAAAATCTTTTGTATCTGTCTTATCTACAAGGAAGGGAAATTAAAAGATTATCCTCCTCTGTTTGCTAAAAAATAAAAAATACCAGACAGATGGTTTGAGAGAAAACTAATTAAATTAGGAAAGCTGGAGATACTATATCAAGTAGTGATTTAACACCTTTCACGCATGCAATGTTCCATTTTCAGGGTTGCCCTTCTATCAAGCTATCCTGTCATATGTCAAGAGAGAGGTGTACTTTTGCAAGAGCTATACTGTATATATTGCTCAATTGTTCAGGATACAGACTGGATTTTCCCCATCAAATTGCTAAGAGTTAGTGCTCAGGACACAGATTAATATAGCATGCCCATAGTTTTCTGAGAGAATGATCTTTGATAGTGATAAAGCTATTAAATTTCGTAATTAACATTTAGATTCCAACATATCTACCTTACACATTTTGCTTACAAATTTTGTAAATAAATGCCATTGTAATCTTACTGTGTATTAAAATCTTTCCATGAATAAAATGCATAAAAACAAGGAAGGTAAACATCAGTGTATTGTTACTACTAAAGGTATATTTGAATTTTGGCTTATAGAACTTATGGGCATGTATGTAGTATTAAAATGAAATAGTATTTTGTGAGTGGTATTTAAAATTATTTATTGAAAAACCACATCAGGGTACAAAAATTGGACCAGTTTATAATTCTAATAAAATAGATTTGTCGGTTTTCAGGTAGTATTCTGTGATGAAGTATGATAATTTGGAAAAGGACTTGCTGGCTAATTGGATAAAATGGTTCCGTAGAATATGATACCCTTTTCTTCCCAGGCATTTAACCTGGAAAAATTACAATTGTGGCATATTTGTTGTTGCTGTTATTATTACACTACCATCACAACAGAAGTCCTCATGTCAACTCTAGAAATATATGTAAATGTTGTATTAATGCAAATAAAAGCTGATTGTGCTAAACATTAAGCCACTATTAGAACCATTGCTAAAGAGCACCTAATAAATGGTTTAAACAAGGACGTGCACCTTGTTCTAATCCATATGTTGCTACTTCACATTCACTTCACAGATAACCGTGAAGGTTTCTGCTTTGCTGAAGTCTTGCAGACAATGTGCCAGATGGCTTCTAGCAGCCGAAACCTTGTCACAAAATCAGAGTGCTGTTGTGACGGAGGCAGAGGCTGGGGCAATCAGTGCGAGGTTTGCCCACTCCCAGGAACAACCCAGTACAAGAAACTTTGCCCACATGGTCCCGGGTACACCACCGATGGACGAGGTACTGTTTGATAGATAAGTGGGATAAATGGGTCTTATTTGATTTTTCCTAATTTGCTGAACAGTATTTTATTCTGAAACAGGAGTAGATGGCTAACTGTAAAGTTAAAAATAACAGACAAGAAGCTTTCTGCAAACCAAAAATTCAGTGATTTTGTGGCGTATGTTGACAGTGTTGTAAATTAAACACAACTGCGCAGCAGTTTCTCTTAGCAGAACACTCTGAATGGAGATCTAGTTTCTTTTGTCCAAGGGACGCAAACAGCAATCCCACTTTCGGAGAATATGGCAAAGCAGACTGTGGCTCCTTTCCTAGAAGAGCAGGAGCAGTAGGAACGAGGGAGGAGTGGAGTGCCTGTGATTTCTGCAATGTGCCCTGCTGGCATGCTACTCAGTTTATTTTAACTATAAACCATGTGACATGCACAATGGGCCACCTACCATATACTATTGTAGTTTTCAAATTTTATTCATTCCAGCCAATTTATGCTCACTGATGCTGGGCAGATATGAATTCTGTTAAGTTAAATTGGTAAGTAGTTAGGCAAATGGTTTGGTGTTTGTGTGACAAGCCTACAAATTCTACGTAACGCGATGAAAGTAAATACTCAGAATTTGACAATAAGGTCGAAAGATAAATAATTTGTTTGAAAAATTGTGTAATACATTCTTAAGCAAATAAAGGTGCAGTTTTATGGTTTCTGAGGGAACATTCCAAACATAATAGGATTTATCCTTCTAAGGGAGACAATGGGGGGGGGGGAATGGGAGGTAAAATGGGCTGTTTCTTGGCATGAAATACTGTTTGTCCAGCCTCCTTTCCCCCTGCCAGTAGTGTGCAGAATGAGGCAATTAGACCATGCTCCACATCAGGATTGCATCCTTAGTCTCTTATGCTACAGTAAGAAATGCTATTTTTGAAATATTTCCTGTTATTCCACAGATATCGATGAGTGTAAAGTCATGCCAAGCCTGTGTAGGCATGGCCAATGTATCAACACCATGGGCTCTTTCAGATGCTTTTGTAAAGTTGGCTACACCACTGATATTAGTGGTACTTCTTGTGTGGGTAAGTTTTACCACTGACTTCAAATTCATTCTTTTTGGTTGACTTTAAAACAGCCTTATAGCCTTCCTCGTTGCTCCATTACATAAGTGAATGAACACTTTGCAGTACAAAATGGGGAAACTTCTGGCCACTCAGCCCTAAGTAGCAATTTCCCCCTGTAAGCTGTGGGATAGTAACAACTGGTTTACAAATGAGCTGTGAGTGTGTGACGCAGGGGTTGCTATCGCCATCTAAGCAGACCAATCCCACTCCATATCAGACCCATATCTGGGAGTTAGGAAAGGAAGCAGAGGTCTTATTGGCGCTATCCTGAAATATAGTAATATTACGAATGTTAGGAGAAGGATTCACCCATTTTGTTCATTTATTGACTGAATGTGTATCCCATCTTTACGCCAAATAGCGTTCAAGGTGGCTCTTAGCACACATCTGTTTTTCTTTTCAATATTTCCCATATGAGGTGGGGGAATAGTCATTTCTTTGTATCTTTAGATATTATTTCCAGCAAGAAACTGAATTACTAATAGTTCATTATCCTACTTAGATCTTGATGAATGCTCCCAGTCTCCCAAACCATGCAACTTTATCTGCAAGAACAGTGAAGGAAGTTACCAGTGTTCTTGCCCACGTGGCTATATCCTGCAAGAAGATGGAAAAACCTGTAGAGGTTAGTGGCTGAGTGCTTTGATGGGTTGCTTTTATCTGTTAATTCCTTCTTGTGTAATTCCTTCTTGGGACGCGGGTGGCGCTGTGGGTTAAACCACAGAGCCTAGGGCTTGCCGATCAGAAGGTCGGCGGTTCGAATCCCCACGATGGGGTGAGCTCCCATTGCTCAGTCTCTGCTCCTGCCAACCTAGCAGTTCTAAAGCACGCCTGTGCAGTAGATAAATAGGTACCACTCCAGCGGAAAGGTAAACGGCGTTTCCGTGTGCTGCTCTGGTTTGCCAGAAGCGGCTTAGTCATGCTGGCCACATGACCCGGAAGCTGTACGCCGGCTCCCTCGGCCAATAAAGCAAGATGAGCGCCGCAACCCCAGAGTCGGTCACGACTGGACCTTATGGTCAGGGGTCCCCTTACCTTTACCTCTTGTGTAATACTTGAATTTTTGGCAGCGAATTGGATGTGGCGTCCCAGTCTGGACTGGGAGTATGTTCCCCACTGCTGCTTTTCCTTTAGAATAAAAGTGGCCTGCTAGACCAAGGCTTTTGCTTGTTTTTTGTATAAAAAAGGTGTAGTTTGACCCAGTATGTTCAATTGTATATTGCAAGAGCCTTTACATGCTTCTGCGGCAGGCAGAGGCGGCTTGGGCAGTGCTTCCTAGAAGGAACAGAGGCACAAAACTGTCCAGGTGTATCTGAGACTCACTAAAACAGAGGTAGGGTCTTGACAAGTTGGGTAAAGGCTGCCAGCTCTGCTTTGCTTCTTAATTATAGAATTATACTTCAACCGTTTAAGCCAAGCATGGGGTAAGCATGTAAAAGAGCCTTGTAACTGATCTATTGAAATAAAATCATAATTTTCCTGATTGTGATATAGATAATTTGTTAGTAAATAACCTTTCATTTTAAACATAATACATTTTACCTCTTTTTCACTTTTAGATCTTGATGAATGTCAAACTAAGCAGCACAACTGCCAGTTCCTTTGTGTCAATACCTTGGGAGGGTTCACATGTAAATGCCCACCGGGTTTCACACAACATCATACGGCTTGTATTGGTAAGTTCAATTGAAACAATGAATTTTCATTCATAAAAACAAATAAGTCACATTAATTGCCTGATTTTTTTATCTGATCTGTGTAGAATTTTTTTTAAACAACAACAACAACAATACAACTGTATGAAGAAATTTGTCATCGCAGCACTACTTAGAAGTTCAAGGGGGGATGTAGATAAAGAAAAATGTCAGAAGAAATGAAAAAAGCACTCACTGAGGATTTTTATGCTGTTGCTGAATATTACAGTGGTGCCCCGCAAGACGAATGCCTCGCTAAACGAAAAACCCGCAAGACAAAAGGGTTTTCCGATTTTTAGCGGCTTCGCAAGACGAATTTCCCTATGGGCTTGCTTGGCAGCGCTTCTCCTCTGTTCCCGGGGCTTGCGGTGGGAGGAGGGTTTTTCCTTCCCACCGTCAACATTCAGAA